>OZ038392.1:6163347-6275208 GCA_964036045.1 Eutreptiella sp. 'Long Island Sound 2002'
TGAAATTGACTTCACCCAGGCGAATCCACCCTAAGGTCTTAAACTGCTGATTGAACCAACCTCTCATACCGTATTCTTTGAAAAGGCACGATTCCTGGGCAGCACAACATCCTGCGGGAAGGTTAGCTGTGGCCCTGGGGTATAACTACATGCAGGCATGCTAATGCCAGACCTTGCTGAACATTGCGCATATGGGTTTGCATACCTTCTTGGCTAAACAACACAGATTCACGGAAAATGGCTGCAAGGGGCGAGCACAAGTACAAAAACTCCTCAGACAAACACGGCCATGCCCATGAGGCTAGTGCAAACAAACAATGCAACAGTAGACAGGATGTCCAGGACAGGAGGCAGACAGGAGGCCCACAATACCATAATCTGTACTAAACCACAACGTGATTCTTTGTCCCAGGCTGTTCATGATTTTTTCTTTGGCGGCTGTGAGGGCCTGCAGCGCCTCTCTCTTGTCTATGTTCCAATAGCAATTGTTCATATCCCTTTCTCGCACAAAAGTACAGTTTCGCCCTGCATCCAGTCCCACCAGACCCATGAACATATCCCTCACACCCAACAGGGAGGGCAGTGACATGAACAACACTGCCTTGATGCATTCTTTTACCCTCAGGGTCAGGCATCTACGTACTGTACGCGCCAGTGGCTTGAGCGGATGGGGTGCAAAGGTTGTAACTACGAAGCCAAGAGACATTCGCCAACTTGCTTCGGAATGCAGCCAAATCATGGCGGGTGTCTATTATGATGTTACACTGGCTACCTAGGGATTTTTTCCTCCTTTTTGGTGTAAATGGAAACTTTTTACCCTGAAAAAACCCGGGTTTCATGCCCCTCTCGTGCTGAAAACACTCCTACACGGTACAAAAGTCCCAAAGTTGGCTTCCCGGGCCTGGGCTCGCGCAAATTCACAAGTTGGCGCGCCAAATGTCCCCCCACCGATCAAACCATCGACTTGCATACCATTGTTGTCACTGGAAATTCCGTCCCTCACCTGCCCTTGCACACTTGGCACGAAGAAAGCATTGTTCCATCTTTTTTTGATTAATGTGCAAAAGACTGCGAATGTGCAAGAAGCTGTCAAATCAATCATATAAATCATATATAGAGGTCACATGCCTTGTTCAGCCTGGACGAAGACCCCCTTATTCTCTATGTACCCCCTTTGCTTCGTCCACGACGACTCCCAAACCGAAAATTTTTTATTATATAACCCCCAATCCAGATTATCTGAGCGGATCACTTCCCCCCACCCCTTCCGCGTGCGATCCCCCTTGCCCCCCTTCACCCGCACTCTGGCCCCCCGCAGTCTGGACACCCGGCCGCCTTTACTTCCACCTCGAAAGCTGCGCTTTGAGATTTCACATTTCAGGGCTTTGTGCCGCCCCTCTCCTTTGAAGGCGGCAAAAATGGCAATGTGCCCCCACCTGCGGGCCCATCCCAACAGGTGGTCAATCCACAGATGGGCCCACAGGGTGACGTTCATTTCACAGGCCTTATGGGCCTCCCCCATTTTTTTCAATTCTGTTCGCAGAATTTTCATGTCGGGCAACTGCAATGGTCCGGATTTCCAGACGACATCGCTTGTTGCCAACAGGGATTTTCCCCATTGCCGGAAGGCGTCCGTCCAGGACACCTGGACCCCCCCCATGTCAACGACATGCTGCAGGAGGCCCTCCCCCTCCAGATGGTCACACATGGTGTCCCATCCCTCACTCTTCACCCACTCGGCAGCCGCCGTCTGCTCGATTTTCACGGCCTTTCCCCTTTTCCACCGATGCACCGTGTGGAGGCTGTTCACAAGGGCTGAAAGCCCATTGTGCACTTGCCGGTGCACACCATGCAGCCCATAGTCGGGGGGCCGCTGGGCGGGGCGCACGATCGGGCAGATCATCCCCGCCCACAGCCACTCCTCGACAATCACCCCCATCCCGCAACCCAATTCGTGCAGAATGGTTGCCCGATTTTTCCCACACAGCCAACAAACGGTGGCTGCGGGGTTTTTGGCCGTGAAGGAGGAGCAACCCCCCAAAATGACCTTTCGCACCTGCATCAGGGTTCCCCATGGGCACTTCCATTGGCTGTGTGCCCGGCTGTACTGCAGTTTGCGGAAGCTGTCGCCATTTTTGCGGCTCTCCCACAGAATGGCCGCGGCCAACAGCTCCAAATCGGGGGTGGGGGGTTTGCTCTCCCCGCAAACGAGGTGGATGCGGCGGCGGCCGGGTTTGACGTGTACTTCCCAATGTGGCCCCAAAATCTCCCCCACGACTTCGCGAAGGCGTGCCAGCCGCGCGCGCCTGTCGCGGTAGTTTGAGGGCGCCAGCTGCTCAAAGGGCCGCTGCATGGTGCACAAACAAAGACCTGCGGCACGTGAGGACGTGGCAGGCGGGTTGGATCATGCAACGGAACGTTGTTGCACGTTCACACACAGATGGCACACAGTTGGCAGGCAGTTGGCGCGCGCCAACTCAGGATTTGGCGCGCGCCAACTCGTCAGTTGGCGCGCGCGCAGTCCTGAGTTGGCGCGCGCCAAGTGGCAAGTTGGCGCGCCAACTTCCCATTTGGCGCGCGCCAACTCCCCTGTTGGCGCACGCCAAATCAGGATTTGGCGCGCCAACTTACCACTTGGCGCGCGCCAAAACCATGCCCAGCCAGTGCCTGCTCATTTCTTCGACCAAAACGGCACTTGGCGCGCGCCAACTAGCTATTTGGCGCGCCAAAACTTGACTTGGCGCGCGCCAAAACTGGACTTGGCGCACGCCAACCGAACACTTGGCGCGCCAACCGGTGACTTGGCGCGCGCCAAGATGGAAGTTGGCGCGCGCCAACTGCGAAGTTGGCACGCCAATCTGCTATTTGGCGCGCGCCAAATTCGTGTCACGTGTGACAACATCGCATGCATGCAAGGCACCGCGCGGGCACACCTTCTCGCTGCAGGAGCAGATGGTGCGGCGGGCCTTGTCCACGCGGACGAGGTCCAACATCTCGGCGTCCTGGGAGCTCAGGGGCGGGGTGAAGTGGGCCATGGCCAACCAGGCCATGCGGCTGGCCCCTGGCTCCCGCACGAACGCAGCGCCCAGTGCGGCGAACGAGTACACCACCGTGCCGGCCGTGCAGCGCACGCGGCAGAAGTCGGTGGCCTCGGGGGGGGGAAGCCACCACCGGTGGATGTGCGGAGTGAGGCAGGCGTCCGCTCTGGCCGCCTCAGCGGTGAGCCCCACGTGCGCGTGGTCGGTGGGGGTCAGAAACAGACCCGCAGACACCCCCTCTTGCAGGAGGAGGACGTCCCCCATGTAGGGCACCGGGGGGTCCAACGGCTGCTCAGCCTGCGACACGAAGCAGACTGGCTGGGGGATCGCGTCGGGAGTGAGGAAGTCCTCCTCTGCCGGGGGCCGGCCGGCCTCTCCTCCGCTTCCGCCGGCGCCTCCGCATCCGCCGGCGCCTCCGCATCCGCCGGCGCCTCCGCATCCGCTGGCGCCGCCGGCATCTCCTCCTCCTCCTGTGCCGCACTCTGTGGGGGGGGGGCGGCATCCGCGTCAGCCAGCGCGGCCGGCCTCTCCTCCGCATCCGCCGGCGCCTCCGGCATGTCCACCTCGTGGGGGGCAGGCACGGGGTCGGTGGCGGCTGCCTCGGCCTCCTCAGACCCCTGGTCGAGGGGGCTGTAGTTCACACTGGCCTCTGTGCCCAGAGGGGACCCGACTGCAGTCCCCTCGGCCAGAAGCTCGGAGGGCATCACCGGAACACTGTTCATCAGCTCCGTTACACTCTCCGGCTCTACGGTCAGCATGCGCGACCGGTAGCCGACGGGTGCAAACGGGATGAACAGTGCCCGGCCAGGCCCGCCCGCACCGCGGTGGATCACCGTCCCGCGGAGGAGCGTCACGCTGCGAAGCGGTTGGATAACAATATCCCACCGATGCGCAAGTGATAGCCCCCCTGCGTGCCCGGGCACACCTGGAGGGACTTGGACGGGGGAGAGGTGGTGAGGGGGATGAACACGACCATGCACTGCACTGACTGTTTCACAGACAGTGCAAAATCGCGGTGGGGGATCTGGAAACCCTTCCAGCGTTCTGCCTCCCACCGCTCGATGATCTTGGGGCACAAGGCCTCAAGTCCCTGCAGCGGTGGGAGGGAGAACCCCAGCAGGGCCAGAACAGCCTGCCAGAGGTCGTCCGGGAGCCAGTGGGGGACGCTGGAGACCGTTGTCTGATAGCGCCCCCCACCTTCCCCGGGGGCCTGGAGGTCCACCTCCTCGAGCATCGACGGGTTGAGTTCCACCGTGGCGAGCTCCGCCAGTCTGGCCCACAGATCCTCGGGGATGATGCGGTCATACTGGCGGTAGCCCGCCGCGGCAAAACCCTCCTCCGTGACGATGGGGGGGTTGGGGATGTCGTGGTTGGCGACGGGGTAGGAGTTGTCGAAGGAGGGGTGGGGGCAACCCATGCCAAGCATGGTGAAGGGGGCGTCGGTGCTGTAGAGGGTGGGGTGGGTGATGTCGGGGATGTGGGTGCGCAGGCGACGGTTGGTGGAGAACTCCGTGGGAGCTACTGCATCCCACGCCTGCACCTTCACCGTCTGGTACCGCACGACGGCGTCAGTGGCCGTGCGGTGCGTCCAGCCACTTTTTTTGACTGGATCCACCCACGGCCACTGCTCCTCGGGGTCAAGACCCTGAGGCGGCATCTCCTGCAGGTCGAGAACGTTAACGAACTCTTTTGACGCTGCAGCAGTGCACAGCTTCAGGGTCTTGTTGAAGGCCTCAAGGGTGACTTGAGAAAGCTTCAACTCGACCGCGAGCGTCGTGGGGTACCGGCCCATCACGGCACAGCAGAACCTGCTAAGAACCCCCCTGGTCAGGGCGAAGTTAACACGGGTGGCGTCAATTCGCCAGACCAAGTGGGGATTGCCCGGCTGGTCCCACTTGCCGAAGAGGGCGGCCTCCAGGGGTTCGCGGAGGGGGGGGAGCTGGGGGAAGGATTCGGCGTCCGGGGAGGTGAGGGTGTAGGGGATGGGAAAATAGCCCCCGGGGAAGTGCTCGGAGCCCACGTTGGCGATGTGGGCATCGACCACCGGCTGCACCTCGGGGTTAGGTGGTGCAGCGGGGGCTGGGGCTGGGGCAGACGTGGGGTCGGTGACTGTCACCTTCTTCCCCTTGCCCTTCTTGGGTTGCTTTGGAGGCATGATAACGTGAAATGCCTAGAAGGGAAAAGGAATGCATAAAGGGTGCAAAAGAAGAGGAAGAATGGGGCACTTGGCGCGCGCCAGAACCGGAGTTGGCGCGCGCCAACTCAAGAGTTGGCGCGCCAAGTTGGCGCGCCAACTTGGCAGTTGGCGCACCAACTCTTGAGTTGGCGCGCGCCAACTGCCAAGTTGGCGCGCCAACTTTGACTTGGCTTCCAAAAAGTTGGCTTCGACCCAAAAAACCCGCATACTGCATCATAACAACAAAGCAACGCAACCAAAAGCTGTAAAATATCAATAGTTCCTCACGTTTCATGCACAAGGCGTAGCAACAACACAGTGCACAAGTACAAGCAAGTTGAATGCTCTCGACATGGAGTTGACCAGGAGTTGGCGAATGTACAGTATCTGGGGTTGGCTTCGTAGTTACAGTTATTATATTTCTCTAGACATAGTAATTCACCACCTCGTCCAGCTTCTTGTTTGTCCGTGTGTGGTGCACACGCTGCATGTTCCTGTATGAATCCATTGGACTCAGATGCAGTAAATGAGGAGAGTTCACTGAATGCTTGAGGCAGGGTGGTGATCTCGTCAGGCAAGTCAGGGCACACTGTTTTTGCTTTGGGTTCCACAGATTTATCAAATGTCTGCAAGCTGCTGTGCAAGTCCTCAGCACTGGGGAGGGTAGCGTTGCGTGCATTTTGTGTGCATGGAGTAGCCTCAAGGAAAAGCTTTTCCCACTGCTCTAGATGCCTGAATACAATGTGTTGCTGCTGTGCTGCACACTGTATGTCAAATTCATTTTTCAGCCTGTCGCAATGACATTTCTTCACATGACGAAAAGCTAAAACAAAACACAAAGAGGCACCAAACAGCACAAGAAACAACAATACAACAATATCGGCCATCAAGCAAACATGACAGGGGGAGTTAAAAAACAACATAGCAAACATAGGGAACAGCAATCCTCACACATGCACCAAATGCGAACAATAGACAGAACGGCAAGGACCCAGCCTGAGCCAACCAACAACCAACAAACATTGAGGACGCCGAGAACAACGAGCAGTGTGTTGGGGAACATCTGGGAACATGTCGGGGGAACATGTGGGAACATTTTCCAGTTCACATGAAAAACATGTTTTTTAGAGGTACCCGACATTTTAAACGATCTTAGCACACTCAAAAACCCATTTTACCAACAAAAAATGGGGGGTTGATGTAGCGCGTTGGGGAACATTTCCGGGGGTAGCCAAAGGAATATAAGCACCGTAGAAAGCAGGCAATGGCAAACCTCAACCAGGGGACAAGGGGGGTTGGGACACCAGAATGTACAATATAGATATTATATCCGTTATCGGTGTCACAATTTCTCGACGAAGAAATGTGATCACCGACCCCACTGGCTGATAACATTTCTTGGCCAAGAAATGTGACATGATAACATTTCTTGGCCAAGAAATGTGAGCAGATAACGTTTCTTGGCCAAGAAATGTTATCACTAGTTTGTTTCTCCCATCCTTTTTAGAGTACCTCAATAATGTCCAAAAAAGATGCCAAAGTCTCAGAGGCACAATTGCCAATGCCACCGGCTGTAGAGGCATTCATTGCTGCCCTCGAAGAGTGGAAGGGCAAGAAGCCGGATGAACCTCGCGGTAGCAACATGTTTGGGGATGATTCCGATAATGAGGATCAAATTGGGAAACCGGCAAATACGAAAAGAGTGGAGGCTGTTGCCATCAATGTAGCCATGCAATTCCAACATGTGTCGGAGGCCAACAACCAAGTATACAAAATCCTTGATGACTGGCTAGTTGGGTTTGTGATTTAGTTTACGGCAATTTAGTTTACAGCACTATGTGCACTCTACTTTCAACCAAGAGTATAGCGAGAGGTTGGGAGCCCGTTCGTGATGCCACCGTGACAAAGCCCAACCCGCTAACATCACGACTTTGGGGGTCGCATGCAGCGGCAAAAAATCCGCACCCCACGGGCACATATCTCATGCCCTTTATGGGTCCTCCCATGGTCACCCATGCGGGACGAGGCCATAACATATGTCAGGAATCGCGAAACACAAGCAAGCTCCCCCTTACGCTCAGCAGAGCGTGGCACATTGGTGTTGCCAACCCAAGGCGCCGGGTACCATAGCTTCACCCGACCACTCCACTTAAAAAACAAAAGACACAAGACAAAAGAAACTTGCACCGTCCGAGTGAGGGCCGGCGTTCGCACCTGTGCGAGCCGGTCCGAATGAGGGCTGTGCAAGACCCCCACCACAAGGGCGGGGGTCGGAAAATTCATGAAATTCAAGAAATGAACAAAATTAGTTTGCCACTAAGACTTTCCCAGGAAACAGCATGAACACACGGTGTTTGTCCTGTAGGGAACATGTTCTTAGCGTACAAATAACATCATTCCAAACCAAGCAAGAAACCTCACAACCGGCTCTCAGAGAGAGCTTACGGGTATCTTGGAGCTCCTGAAGTGGGGTTCTTCTTGTCGGAACCCAAATATAATACACCACGTCGGAAACACACCACACATCGGAGCTACTGGGCCAGAGACTGTGCGTCCAGATCTCGCAATTTAGTTTACGGCACTATGTGCACTCTACTTTCAACCAAGAGTATAGCGAGAGGTTGGGAGCCCGTTCGTGATGCCACCGTGACGAAGCCCAACCCGCTAACATCACGACTTTGGGGGTCGCATGCAGCGGCAAAAAATCCGCACCCCACGGGCACATATCTCATTCGCCTGCCCTTTATGGGTCCTCCCATGGTCACCCATGCAGGACGAGGCCATAACATATGTCAGGAATCGCGAAACACAAGCAAGCTCCCCCTTACGCTCAGCAGAGTGTGGCACATTGGTGTTGCCAACCCAAGGCGCCGGGTACCATAGCTTCACCCGACCACTCCACTTAAAAAACAAAAGACAAAAGACAAAAGAAACTTGCACCGTCCGAGTGAGGGCCGGCGTTCGCACCTGTGCGAGCCGGTCCGAATGAGGGACGTGCAAGTTCACGAAGTTCACGGTTGATGTACGCGCAATGAACTCAGAAAAAGACAAGCAAAAGAAGTACCTCGAGACTCGGTAACAATTGTGCGGTGAGGAATACAAGGTGCAATACAATAACAATACAAGGAGTCTTTCCCCGGGCACAATCAAAACATACATCAATGCACTTGCTGGCATCTACAACACCCGAAGGCAAGAGAACCAATTCGTCCCATCATCAAATATGAGGTTCCCCGGTTTCAATTCTTACTACGCCCATGTGGACAAATTGTTCAAGGTCATAGATGCGATAAAAGAAGCCGAAAACCCAGAGGAGGAAATACTACAAGATGCTGAATTGGAAAAATTATGGAAAGACACGAACTTCCAGAGTGTATTTGAAGTACAACGGTACAACATCATGATTTTTGCCTATCGCACCGGGTTCCGTGGTGACACCTTGCAACACATGCTGACCAAGACATTTGAGCGGGGGACTGATGAACATGGCAAATACCTAAAACCAAAGATTGGGACCATGAAAAATCGACCAGCCGGGTTCCAATCGGAGAGGGATTTGTTTGATCAAGAAGTGCGACCGTGCATTGAGGATGAGAGGTTTTGTCCCATTGCAGCATATGAGCGTCAATGTTCATTGGACCGTGAGCCTAACCCAGACACGGAGGACTACCTATTTCGAAGCACAAGAAGTGTCACCAATAAGGTGTTGCTCAAGAAGCCTACGTCCACCAACACCTATCGTGGTGTAGCTAATTGGGTTTCTGAAGTGGTTGATCGGAAGTTGACTTTTAAATCTGTTGCCCGACGGGTGGTCATGACAAAACTCGCGAATGCCAATCTCTTTGCATGATGCAGCAAAGCATGTTGGTGTGGTTGCGAGAACACTTGGTGTATATCACCGAAAGGGTAAGCAGGTGAAATCAAAAGCAGCAATGCTCTTGAGCAAACATGATGTGCCCCAATCCAAGGAGGAGGAAGAAATCAAAGCAGAACCATGCCCCAAACCGGAAGTCAAAGCGGAACCTTGCCCAAATCCACAAAAGCAAGACTCACCCATCAAAGTGGAACCCGAGTCACCACCCAGAATGGACAATCGTCAACTTAGTACATATACTATCTCGGATGATGATTTGCTAAGCTCACATTCTTGCAATTTGTTGAATACTTCTAATGTATCCTCATCGGTAGATGACGCAAATGAATATGAAGAGTTCCCCCCAATCCAATTGTCTGAAAAGGGGGATCTTTTCCTCACTTGCAGAAGGTCACGATGCATATTGTGAAGCAGCCGTTGCAGCCCCACCAAGTGAGGAGGGTGCAGCAAACAATCAAGTGTTTGAAGATGTTCCTTTATCTAGGGTTAGTACTCAGGGATCCATGTGGTCTGGGTAACCCATTTCTGCCCCAGAAAACAGGTGAAGATATTTGACCTTTTTTATTTTTCGAACGGGGTAACATGGGATGCAGCGTTCTAGGGCGTGGTGCGGAACCCCCCCAATTTTGGGTGTTGTTAATATGGTTGGAACCCGGAATTTCACATGTTACATGGGTGCACTATGATGCAACAATGTGCCTTCCATGTTTCGTTTGCTCGATATTGCCCGTTTTGCACTTTTTGCGATTTGATCTTTGTGTGCTCTAACTAGTTATCGCGAGGTTAGAACGGGGTTAGAGCACTAGTTATCGCGTGGGTTATCGCGCGATAACCTAGTTATCGCGGGGGTTATCGCGGGGGTTATCGCGCGATAACCTAGTTATCGCGTGGGTTATCGCGTGGGTTATCGCGCTTCATTTTATGTTTCCCCTTTTCGCTTTAGCTCTCAAAGCTTTCATATTCTTTGATAATGGCCCTTGCTGCTGCCCACGCTTGGTGCGAGCACCATCAAAAGCTCCTTGGGGTCCGTCGCCTTGGCGGTCCTGAGGGGTTTACGATGGGTGATGCCAATGTGAGGCGCCCTGTGGCGACCCGCTTTGAACATGGTGTGGACTTTGGACTCCTTGTCCATAAGTCCCCCTTCATGGCGGACAACCGAGACCCCCTGGTTCTCAGCAACTACATCTTCGAGTTGCTAGAGGTAAATCCAGGGGTTGCTGGATTTTTGATCCAGCTCCATCCGGACGATGTGGACGCGGTGGTAGAGTCCGTCACCGCCCATGCCGAGAAGGGTGCGGGGACGAAGACGACCCTCTATGTGGGTCAGGAGGAGGTGGAGGAGGAAGTGGAGGAGGAGGAGGAGGATGCGGGGGGGGTGGGGGCTGGGGGGAGGAAGGAGAAGCCCCACAACCCCCTCATGATTAGTGTCCAGAAGGTAAGGATCCGACCGGGTAAGGGGAAGGGGCAGTCGGATGGTTGGTTCCCCCAACCCCTCACCCACAACACCCGCCGGGTCTGCACTGACGACCCCGAAAACAAGCTCCCCATGCACTCCCTTTGCCCCACAAGGGAGTGGGAGCGTGAGTGGTATGGGGTCACCACTCCCAACATTGTTTCGGGGCAGGGGGTGATTCTTTTTCCATTTGGGGCAACACCCCCCCTTATTGGGGAGGCGGAGGAGGTGGTTGCCGCCGAGCCCTTGGGGGCCTTTAATAGGGACCCCAATGACCTTGTGCTCACCGTGGGGGGGAAGCTGGTGGTCAACCACCTCCTCGAGCACGATTTTTTGAGTGATGTGCAGCTCCAAAGTCTTTTGGATGATTTGGATAGGGTGCCTCTCTCAGAGAAGGCACCCATTTTCAATGAGAACCCCCCCATTGTCGGCAGGCCCCAAGATTCTGGGACCCGCCGTACATTGTATGGCAACTATGGGGGTGCCAACCACCACAGGCACAACCCCCACAAGCTCCATGATCTGCCAGTCCTCAAAAGGGTGGCAGATCGTGTGCTTGAGACGGCGAAGAAGACTGTGGTGGGGGGGGTTGGATGGAGCTGCACCATCCTTGACATGGCCGAAATTTCGAGCTATGACCACACCCCCCAGCACCTCCATCGCGACGCCCCCCCCTACACCATTCCTGAAGGCACATTGATTGTCAATTGCCTTATTATGCTAACCCATAATCATGAGGAGGAGGATGGGTCACATTTTCTTTTTGTGCCCTCCAGCAGTTCGGGGTTCCCTGACCCTTGGGTGGAGAGGGCTGTGCCATTCAAGAGGGGCAGTGCCTTTTTTTTTAATGCCCTTGATGTACACCGGGGGTCGGGGATTCCCAAGGCCTCCCCCACGGGGGTGTCCCACCCCCGCCTCATGGCATTTTTTGCCATTGAGCTTACCCAAGGGGGGAATCTTCGATTCCCCAACCTGCACGTGACCCAGTCCATTAAGAGGCCCCAGCTGGGGGCACCTGCTGGCCGGGCGGCCAGGACAGTCCAGTGTGATGGGGCGGTTAGGTGTAGGGGGAAGGTGGTAGCCAATTGCTACGGATGCAATCGGCTGCTTTGTGCACCGCCCACAAAGATGGCCTTTGTGTACCATGCCAGGAGGGGGAGGAGGTGGAGGGGGGGGAGGAGGAGGAGGTGGTGGTGGACCCCAATGGGGTCAGCATTGAGCAATCTGCTCAGTGCTTGCTCCCGGTGGGAACAAGTTATCGCGCTAGGTTATCGCGTTCTAACTAGTTATCGCGGGGTTATCGCGGGGGGTTATCGCGGGGGTTATCGCGCGATAACCTAGTTATCGCGGGGGTTATCGCGCGGGTTATCGCGTGTTTTTTTTTTGTTTCTTTTGTTTTTTTCAGGCTACCATCTTGCAGCTGCCCCGCATCTTCGTCAAGGACGACGCCCAGGCAGCCGACGCAGCAGGCGGAGCGGCAGAAGCAGCGGGGGCACGGCCCGCCGAGCCGGTGGCGGCTCGGTTGGAGCTGGAGGGGGAGAAGAGGCTGCCGGAGGGGGCGTCGTGGCGGTTTGGGGAGCCTGGGGATGAGGCCTGCAGGATGGGGGGGACGGGATGGTACCGGCAGGTCACCATCACAGAGAAGGAGGGGGGGGGTGGAGAGGAAGACCAACCTCACCCTCCCCTCCTATGTGTGGGTTGGGGGGGAAACGGCCAAGTGGCCGCAAGCCGCAGAGGGGGAAACGGTTGCGGCTTTTTTGTGTTTGTTTGGGATGAGCGACCCCCCCCAAAGGAAATCTTATTTCCTTTTGAGGGTGTGTTTTTTGTGGGAGGGGGAGTATACAGGGAGGGAAGTGTGGCAGAAGCTGCACAGGGGGGGGGACATCCACCAGGTTGGTGGGTATGACCCCCCCCCTTCTGTGGTGGACGCCACTGCCGATTGGGTTCGGCAGTATGCACCCAAGGGGGGAAGGCCGGGAAAAGGCCAGACGAAGCGGGGACCAGACGTGGTGGTGGTTGAGCCGGATGCCCCCCCCCCCCTTAGGGGTAAGGGCCAAACCCCCGCCCCCAAGCCCTCCCCCAAGCCATCGAAAGTGGCAAAGGTGGCGGCAGCCCAGCCCCCCCATGAGGCCCTGGATGTGGAGGCCTTGGGGGCCAGTGTGGCCACCCAAGTGACGGACGCTTGCCAGGTTTTGGTGGAGCAGGCGGCCGCCACGGGGGTCGAGGCCGCACTGGCCAAGGGTCGGTCGGCCGACCACAAGTCGGCCTTGGCAAAGGCCGAAAAGGCCCAGGGCAACACCCAGCGTGCCCTGGACCAGGCCCTCAACCTGGCCGCCAAGAGGGGGGAGGAGGTGGAGGCGATGAGGGAGGCCCTGAGGGAGGCCCAGGAGGGGAGGCGGAAGGCGGAGGTGGAGGTGGCCCAGCTTAGGGTGGAGGTGGAGGGGCAGCGGAGGAGGGGGGATGACCTTGGGCAGCGCTTGGGGGTGGCTGAGGCGCAGGTGCGCAGCCTCACCTCCACCCTCTGTGCCTCCTTCGGGGCGCAGCAGGCCCAGCAGGGGCTGGCGCCGCAAGGGTTGCAGAGTCAGGGTAGCGGGAGTAGGAGTGGGAGCCAATGACTAGTGGATTTGCTCAAGGGGTTGCCCAAGGGCATTTTTCGTGGGGAGGAGCGATATGGGGCCCAAGTGGACATGTGCCACTTTGGCCTCGTGGGAAGTGGAAACCCCAACCCCTCTAATTTTAGGGCGACCCACATGGCCGCTGCTACCCTCAGGCCTGCCCTCACCCCCTTGGTAGCAGACCTCAATGGGTATTGCACCTCCAATGCTCCACCATGGTTCACATGGTGTAGCATCCAAATTGTTCGCCCCCAAGGGACGGACACCATGGGCCTCCACTCCCATTTGCGGGATGGGGCGCCCATGGCGCTTATTGTGTGTGTGGGGTCTTTCACGGGGGGTGAGTTTTGGGTGGAGAGTGGTGGCCTGCTGAATCCCTCCTTGAGGGAAAAAAAGCGGCACACCCGTGTGTGCAAGGGTAGGGCGGTGGAGGGTTGGGCATGCACCGCCACCCCCCAAGCCCCGGTGTTGTTCAACACCAGGGCACTACACGCTCCATTGCCATGGGAGGGCGAGCGATGGAGCGTGATTTTTTATAGTGCGGGGGGGGTTCTGCACTGCACGCCTGTGTGGCGGCAGCAGCTGCTGTCCATGGGTTTTAGGGTGCCCAATGCTTCCTCTAACCCCTCCAGCCAGTGTTATTTGTGATTCGATTATTGTTCACTATTTCTATTACTGTACTCTGTGGACTCTGAAGAGGGGCAACTAGCCCGGAACATGTCCATTTGACTGATTTGAATTTGTGATTGTGGCGCCATGTACCCCGTGCCTGCACATTGTTGACATCTCCAAGGTTTCCTGGGTGCAAAATCAACGTTTGTGAAGGTTTTAGGGTGCCCAACGCTTGCTCTAACACCACCAGTTAGTGCGCACTAACCCCTGCTCTAACTAGTTATCGCGGGGGTTATCGCGCGATAACTGGGTGCTCTAACTAGTTATCGCGGGGGGTTATCGCGCTCTAACTAGTTATCGCGGGGGGTTATCGCGGGGGTTATCACGCGATAACCTAGTTATCGCGGGGGTTATCGCGTGGGTTATCGCGTGTGTTTTTTGGGCCCTTGCTTCAAAACCCTCCCTCATTTTGCGCCCAGGTCCTCTTATTCTTCATGGACAATGCTGTCAATGAGGCCCTGCGGGCTCTCAACACAGCCAACCTGCGGCGGTACACCGATCTGCAGTGCCCCAAGGCCCGGCGGCGGCGTTTGAAGGCGGTTCAGCGGCTGGTGCGAGTTCTATTGGGTGACCCAGACGTCGTGTGTGGCACCAACACCAAAGGCGAAGTTTGTTTAAGTGGTGGGGCGTGCACTGCCCTGTCTGGCCCACTTGGCGGCCATCTTGCATTAACAGCTCAGGAGCATGAGGCCCTGAGCATGCTACGCATGGCATGCAGCATGCATCTCTCCCAACGGGCCCTTTTGCGAATGCCCCGCCGTTGCACACAACGGGACCTAAGGACCGTTCGGCAACGGATCATGCCCTACTTTCCCCAAACCACCATTGTAAAGTCTACCACAGGCCGCAATAGGGCAGCTGCCCATGTGCCTTTGCAATCAATTGTGCAAAATGCAATATCTATGGCCCGAGTTATTGGGAAACCCCCCCCTAGTGGCGTTGCCATTATTGTTATTTCAGTTGATGCGACTTCCTTGTGGAAGGCATCCTCTACCCGTGCGGATGTATGGGTTAATGTATGGGGGGGGGCAAAATATGCTTCGAAGGTGAAGCTATGGGCCTCATGGTTTTGCATGGATGGCGGGGATGAACAGGCTTTTTTGAGAAGCCTGGACATCTCCGCCAACCTCAACCAAGAGGTGAGGGATGTGGAAGAGGACGTTGTCCTCTTTCAAAACCAATTTTTGACTTGCACTGTCATTTTGACAGGGGATGGGAAGGGGATGCAAGCAATGGGGGGGGCTGGGTCTAAGTGTTGGTTGTGCAAAGACCCCAATGGTATTGTTGAGCAAAGGGGGGTGGAGTCCACCTCAAGATGGGGGTCATTCTTGAGAAGTGTGACCCCTGATAGGCGGCCGGGGGACTACCAACATGCAGCATGCCGCATCCTAAACGGCATTGCAAAGCGCATTGAGACCACCCTTCAGGCCCTCCCCCCTGGTACCCCTGGTAAGGCCCAAGCTCTTGCAGCTTTGCAGGCCTTCAAACAAGCCCTCAAGGATGAGACCTCAGGCATCCCTCTTAGGGAACGCCTCCCTTCGGCCTCGAGGGCCACAGAAAAAGATTTCGATCTAACCACCACCAAAGTTTTCCTAACCCCCCCCCCCTTCCAAAGGCAATTTGTGGAATGCCTCAAAGAGCATGTCCCCACAGTGAGGACCCCTGGGGGACCTATGTTATGGGTTGTTGTGCATGTCATGGTGAAATGCATTGAGGGTTTGTATGAGCTTTGGAGGGTGAGGGAGTTGTACACTCTAACCCAAGTGGAACGCCACCGTGCGTTGACCACAAAATTTTCAAAAGCGTGGGGAGACTCAGGTTGGTCCCCCAGCAGGTGGATCCATTGGTGCTTGGCACATTCCACCTTTTTTGCCGAGAAATGGAGGAACATTTTTCAGTTTTCCTCCATCCCAACGGAGTATCGGCATGGGCCTTACAAGAGGAGGCTCAAAAATTGTTTTAAGGGTTGGTCCTTGGTGAGGCCAAGTATGTCTCTCCGCCACATGCACCATTGCATGTCCATGAACGCCCTGGAGCAAGGGCTTTTGGGGCTGGAGGCAGCCAAGGCCTCAGACATTGATGACTTTGTATGAAAAAAGACCATACATGCTTTGTGCCAAGTGTTTTCTGTTGTTTGTCCTAGTGAGGGATGGAGGAGGGGTGCGCGATAACTACCCGCGATAACTGCGCGATAACTGAGTTATCGCGCGATAACTAGCGCGATAACTAGTTAGAGCAGGGTGCTCTAACTGCGTTCTAACTCTGTTCTAACTGTGCTCTGACTCTTTGACCCCCCCCCCAAAAACCACCCCTACAATGAGGGTTATGTGGGGAAAGAAAGGGGATGGGGGTTTTTTGAGGGTGCTGAATCCATTTTTTTAGGTGGTTTGCCCCAAAATTAAGGGTAGGTGGGTGTTCCAGAAATTCCGTTCTAACTAGGGGTTCCGCACCACGCCCTAGAACGCTGCATCCCACATGCTTGTTACCTGGGTAACACATGTTACCGACGGTGTTACCAATGTGTTACCCGAGGGACTTCCTATGTTACCGGTAACATGTACGTGTTACCCGAGCGCTCTGGTTGTTAATTGCTTTTGTTACCACCGCTGTAACCTTTGGGGTGTTACCCGGGTAACCATGCCCCCTTCCAATCCCACTTTGTCTCTATTAGTTACCCCCTGTGTTACCTTTCATGTAACCCCTTCATCACACTTTGTTTTAGTTACCCCATGGTGGCTGGGCACAACGTCATGCACACATAGTCCCTTCCCTCCCTGCCCTGCAAGAAGTATCACTGCGCCGTAGGACTGCTGTTTCTTCTGAGTTCAAACTTTCAGTTCTGAATGCCACTTCTGGAAACAACCACTGTAGGAGTGCAAATGCACATCGCAATGAGCACACTTGAACCAAGTGCGCCCCTTGCATACTTTGCAAGTGCCTCGGGTATCTACAAGCACCGGCGTGTGCACAGCGTGCCCAGGGGAGACAAACTTTTCCAAAATATCCCATTGGAAGTCCCAAAGGGATTTCTTTTTGGGTATCAAACCTTGGAGTCGGCAGACTGTAAAGGTATTTACAATCGCGTACCTAAACAAGAAAGCTTCAAAGCACGGGTCCAACTCTTGAATCTGCCTGTCTCACGGTGTTCTAGTGCCATTTGACTGGCACTGTCAACACCGTTGGCTAGCTGCCTGTATGCAGCCACAACAGGTGGGAGCTCATAACCACCTCTGTGGCGCACCCACTCATTGTCGAACACACAGTTTGACAGAAATGGAACCACACGTGGTGGTTTGCTACCCACTTTTGGGTTTTTGTAGACATGGAGGCTATACTTGCCTCCTTTGACATACGTTTCTGCTGCAATGGAGGGTCGCATACTATCCCCAGCCAGGGAAACCCCTTCCTGATCCCTTTTGCATAGGAACAAGAAGGGTTGCTGACGCTGTGCCATTTGGTTTGCCACTAGGTGGCTTCCAAAGTATGAGTCGCACACAATTGCAGTGCGAGTAGGGAGTAGGTCAGCCCATCGGTGTACCATCTCCCGGCCAGTCCGAGGTCCAGCCACCTGGGGGTGATCCCGGAAGACCCTGACCCTTTTGCCTGCATACAAAAAAATATCAGTTATAAAAGGGTGCACTGAGTCACCCAGGACATACAATTTAATGCCTGTGCTATGCGGTTTTCTGGGGATGAACTGCCGCATGGGTCCAGCCCTTTTCCCCTTGTGGGGGACAATGGATTCATCCCCTGCGGCAGCCCACCCCCATACCCACAGGCTGGACCAATGGGCATTAATAGCCTCAAGGAGCTCTGCAGTACCACAATTGGACAGGCGGTGTATTTTATAATACTCCTCCCTGGTTAATAGGGAGGCCAAGCCTTTGTGTGCACACAAAGCTGTGGGATGCCATACATCATCGACTCGTCTTGGTCGCCACATCCCCAGCATAACCCTGAATAGGATGTAGTTGGTGAGCTTGGGTATCAATTCGCTGGCCCCGTTTTTTTCCAACGCCTCACTCAGGCACCGCAGGATTGGGTGGAACATGTCATCCATGGCCTCGGTAATGGTGGCATACTTCTTTTTGGGATGTCCCCCAAGGGTAGCTGCTGATAGGGCCCCTCTCACATGCTTGGGGGGTAGTCCCCTTCGTTCGAACACCATTGCTCTCCGCAATGGACGCCGGCTGGGTCGGATGGGCATGGTGGCTGTGGGAAAATGGGTGGACAGGAAAACACCCCCCCCCCCTTGCACACGTGCACATCGCTCACAAATTACCCCTGAACCCTGAGGCAAAGCTAGAAGGAAAGAATGAGGACGTCGGGGTAACACCCCTGGTAACTGGGTAACTGGCAACTGGGATACAAGGGTGGTAACATTCACCACTGACATAATAAGAACCTAGAGGCCACAACAGGCCTGATCAAAATAAAAAGACCCCATCCGACGTCGCCGATGCATCAGTCCGTGAAGTCCATGCCTTCCTCGCAATCACGTCCACGATCCAGAGTCTCCGCCACTCACTTTTGGGACTGAGAACAACAGAGGATCATTGCTGAACGATGTTACCACGCATGTAACCGTTGGGGTGTTACCCGGGTAACGTGTTGCCATACCCCCAGAGGTGAATACCTGTGTGTTACCGCCCATGTAACCCCTGGGGTGTTACCCGGGTAACGTGTTGCCATCTCCCCGGAGGTGAATACCTGTGTGTTACCGCCCATGTAACCCCTGGGGTGTTACCCCGGTAACGTGTCACCACACTGCCCCATTCACAAAACCAAGGGTACAAATAAGGAAACACACCCTTGCACATCATCACATCGGCGTCTCATCGTCGGCCCCTGGGTGCTCCTCACCCGGTGTCTCCGACGGCGGAGGTCCTTGCGGCAGTGGCTGGGGTGGTGGATCCTGGGGCCGGTACCTGTACGGGTCGGACCCATACGGGAGGCTCCCGGAGCTCGAAGGCATCTCCGGATCCCCACCGGTGTCACCAGCATCCTCACCAGCATCCTGCGTGAGCAGCGGTGCCCCCAGGGCCGGTGGTGGCGAGTAGACCTGTGTCAAAAACGGATGCACGATTGCTACGTTTTCTACGCATTGTGCGCATGTCATGTCAATGGAAGGCACTGCGCACACCACCACTTTGCTGTCCACGGTTGCCGATGGGGTGGATCCTTCGTCCTCGGCCCCGGCGTCTTCCTTGGCCTTGAGTTCCTCCTCGGCCTTGGGTCCCTCCGCATGGGCAGCCTCCCCGCTGCTCAACTCCCTCGCCGTCAGGGGTGAGTAGGCCTTTGCCCGCTTGCCTGCTTCACCTGAAAACATAGAGAGACACACAGCGTTACCCAGAATTTTTGTTACCCGGGCTTTCGAAAGTGTTACCGCGTGTGTAACCGATGGGGTGTTACCCAGAATTTTTGTTACCCAGGCTTTCGAAAGTGTTACCGCGTGTGTAACCGTTGGAGTGTTACCCAGAAATGTTGTTACCCAGGCTTTCGAAAGTGTTACCGCGTGTGTAACCGTTGGGGTGTTACCCAGAATTGTTGTTACCCAGGCTTTGGAAAGTGTTACCGCGTGTGTAACCGTTGGGAATTTTTGTTACCCAGCAGCAACAAAGCACAAAAAACATACCAAGGCTTGGTGGTCTGGCCTCCACTTCCATTGCCTGCATGCTCGCCAGAAGCGCGTTCCGCTCTGCCTCCAGCCGCTGCCGCGCCTCCTCCTCACGGGCCCGCCTCCGCACCCTCTTGTGCTTGTTCCGCTGCTTCCTCCGCATCTTGGCCCCCTCACTCTCCTGGCTGTCACTGCTGCTGGTTGCACTGCCAAACTCATCACCTGGGTGCATATTCCTGACCTTGTGGTACTTCCGCTTGTACCTCTGCAGCCTCTCCTGCTGTTCCTGGAGGGTCCCAACCAGACATGGACGCCATTGGCCAGGCAGTTCCAGTGGGGGTGGGCTCTTGTGGGTGGACCTCAGATGCAGCATGACCCCAATGTGGCGCCAGGTTTGAACAATCCTGGCATCGAGGTCTTCCTGGCTGAGGTCCGCCAGGTCCTGGGTCCTCAGCTGCAGTGACCCGGGGATACGGGGACCACTCTGCAGGCCTGCACGGAGTTTCTCCAGGTTGGACAAACCTGCAGACAGAGAATATCATTACAGACAATTACATTTGTATGTAAGTAGGTCAGTTAGTGCAACACCCCAAGATTGCAACACCATACCTGAGTATGCACTTTCAGTTTTGTGGGCTTTCTCGGGGCCTCCCTTGAGCTGCGCTGCTGTGGGGCCCTCCCCCAGCCTCTCCGGCTGCCTCTTCGGGGCTTCGGCATCATCATCCTCCACGTCCTTGAGGGCAGAGCACCCGTCGCAGCTGAGCTCCACCAGCAGCAGATTCACTGTGACAAAGAGCGCAAAGCATGTTACCAGGGACATAAAATGGGTGTTACCCGGTGTTACCCGGGAGCAAAAACCTGACACACAGTGTTACCACCCATGTAACCGTTGACCTGTTACCCGGGAAAAGTGTTACCCGGACACAAAAACCTGACACACAGTGTTACCACCCATGTAACCCATGAGCTGTTACCCGGGAAAAGTGTTACCCGGACACAAAAACGTGACACACAGTGTTACCACCCATGTAACCCTTGCCCTGTTACCCGCGATTTACGTTACCCAGCAGGAAAAGACAACATACATGCTTCAGTTCGCGCTTCATCATCATTGAGCAACCCCTCGGTCCCCATCTCGTCCCGCCACTTTTGCTTCAGCCGATCCAGGCACGTCGGGGAAGCTCCGGTGTGTGCCCCTCGAGCCCCAATTCGGTTCACCATGACAGGGATGGCGATTCCCAACCTACATGGGAACACAGTGGGGAACAGTGAGATGGCAGTTAAACATACCAATGTGCTGTTACCACGTGTGTAACCGTTGACCCGTTACCAGGGTAACACGAACCACACACCTTCCAGTCAGTGCCCATCCAAAGCTTTCTCTTCTTCTTGCACTTGTGGCTCTGGGGTCTTCGGCCGCGTTGAGGGGGGTCCCATCTTCAGCCACAATGGCCGCACCTGTCACCCCCAGACACTGCTGGTAGTGGGTTGCAACCTGTTTGAGGCTGGACCCCAACTCTTCCCTGACATGGGACTTCGCCCGTTCAAGGTGTTGTAGGTAGGTTGTTGAAGTAAGAGTTTTTTCTGCCCTTGTGGGGCGGGCAGAGATGGACTTTGCCCCACCAGAAGCCGGCCCGGTAAACATAAAACTGGGGTGTGCCGTCTTCCCTTTCGCCTTTTTTGTTTTCCCCTTGGTTTGTGGTACTGGTTCGTCCTCCTCAGGGGTTCCTTCCTCCTGGACCACCACCTCCTCGTCAGTCCCTGGTCCCTGGTCATCATCATCATCATCACTGTCCACCTCCTTGTCAACATCCATTTGGGACCTCTGCCGGACTGCCTTGGCTGCAACTGAAGCTGGGGTGAGTGTTCGGGTCTGTTTTGGGGGCTTCAAGGCTGATTTGGTGGGGGCTTTGCTGGCTGCTGCTGAATGACTGCCTGTTGCCTGCACCTCCTTGCCCCTGCCCTTCTCTTGCCCCCCTTTGTAAAATCCCCAGGTGTTCCCACACTCCTTTGCCTGAAAGGTCACTGGCCCGTGGAGGGTCTGGATGTCCAGACATTTCCCCTCATCAACGTCGTAGGCCAACGCCGTCTTCATGGTCAGGGCCGAATGGCTGCCCTTGGAAACCCAGCCGCAAACAAAGTTGGGCTGGCCTTGTTTCTTGGCCTTCAACTGCAAGGAAAGTAAGTGCAGTAAAAATGGGGGGTGTTACCACGTGTGTAACCGGTAACAGGTACGTGTTACCCAACCCGTTGAAAACAGGTCACAGCAAGCAATGGTGCAAAGGGGATACCTGAAGGACCACAGGAGCCCCGGCACGGGCAACATCACCCCAGCGGACACTGTACAACGTCGATCCGGCAGTCAGCTCCTTGTGAAACTTCTTGGGAACCGGTGGAAGGGGCATAATGAGGAAAAACAGGGCCCTAATGGGACATGATTGGCATGTGTAGTGTTACCGCATGTGTAACCGCTGACCTGTTACCCAGGGGAAATGTTACCCAGAGTGAGAGATACCTCTGCAGATCTATTGGGCACATGTGTAGTGTTACCGCAGGTGTAACCGCTGACCTGTTACCCAGGAAAATTGTTACCCAGAGGGAGAGATGCCTCTGCAGCTCTATTGAGCACAATTTTAGGTTTGCAAGAAATAGGCACGTCAAATCAAGACAAAAAAATTCATTGTGGAGTGCAAGGGTGTTAAGATCAAACTGACAGGGTCGTGAAGGTCGCGTTTTCTTGAGGGAATTTTATTTTCAATTATTATTGCACCTCTGCCCATTTGGTTGTTGTTACCGCTGATGTAACCGCTATGGTGTTACCCCGTATACCTGTTACCGCGAAACTCAAGGCTTGCAGCAGAACACACGACGGGCAGGTAACACATTTGCGGTAACAACAAGCACAAAAAGGCAAACTTTGCAATTCTTCCTGTCACATGTGTTGAATGAGAGGGTGACACTATGTTACCAAGGTCAGGCACCTCAAAAAACCCCCATATAACCCAACTTGAAAAAAATGACCTGTTACCCCAAATTTGACCCTGTTACCGCCCTAGATAAAGGAATATGCCTAACCCCTTCACAGGTGCATAGAAGCCTAAGAAGGCCCCATGTAGACCTAAGGTGGAACCAAGTGTATGCTACATGTGTGATGAGGTGATCCCCCGAAAACGCGACAGCATTGCTCTTCAGCCGGTGTCATGTGATGCATGCCATGCAACCTACCACCTTCGGTGTGCGAATTTGACTCGCATGCCTCGGCATGGCTCATGGATTTGCGAAAGTTGCACCATGAACCCATAGTCCTTCCTTATTTATGGCTATGTGTAGTTGCCACATGGTAGCCATTCCGCCTCCAGTTGTGCGGGGTGCCACATCAAACAATGACGTTTCGCAGCTCAATTGAATTGTTGATCCCTCTTGATGTTGATGTCTTGGAAATTTGGGTCTTGCCATGTGGGGTCGGTGATAACATTTCTTCGTCGAGAAATTGTGACACTTCGATGTAGAGAAACGTGACATGATAACATTTCTTGGCCAAGAAAAGTGGGGGCCCCTACCTACAACTGTCTAGATGTGGAGTGCCAAGACTGTGGACAGGTGAACCCGTTTTTCTGCCAAAAAATGGGCTATCAAAACCCATTTTACACTTTTTAACAGAGAAAACATGGTCGCCACCTGCCTTATTTCAGCAGTCGCGCGCGCCATTGGCGAGCCTGTACAAAAATTCCAGCAAAAACAGAAAAAATTCCCGCGGAGTGGACGGCGAGACGCTGCTCGTACCATCGGTGCAGCACAAGGTGGTGAGGTCAAGGTTAGAACGCCCGTTTTTGCTATACGGGGTATTTAACGTACGCGTACCACTTTGGGGTGGTTTCAATACCGTTACTCCACTTTGGGGTGGTTTCAATACCGTTACTTGGCGGTTACTTGCGTAGCGCATGCAATGCGCCATTCAGTGGGTCTACTCTACAATGGTGCACCAGGCGGACATACTGTGTTCTCGAGTACGGAAGCGAAAAATCGTAAGGGAGTGGTATATTTGTATAGAGTGGGACAGTTTGCATTCACCTATGGGTTTGATTTCCCCCATCGTCGATGAAAAACCAAATCTTCGAGATTTGTGGGCGATGGAACCTGCTAGCCTGTCCTGCAACCCTGGTCTCTCCCTGAATAAGGGATCACTAGTGGTGTGGGCACCCATTCCAATGGGTCAGGCTTTGTAGAGTCCAACCGCCCTTCTTCGAACCTACAAGCCTATCCTGCAATATGTCGGTTTTATGGCTGTGAATTTTCCGTCCCATCGACCCCTTCCAAAGGAGTACATCACGGCCACACAGGCCATAGAGTTCATTCGTCAGCATGGCTTCTGTGGCCTTGCCGACGAGGAGCCAATGGAAAGCCGGCACGCGGATTTGCACCGGCTGTGGCTTCGCTACCGCTGCTGCAAGGGCCGCGCCATGGCAGTTCGAGTTTGCTTATGCTCAGTCCATGTGCGCAACAACACAAGAATTCTCGTGGCGTCGGCCGCCCCAACTGTGTAGGGCATTTAAGCCGGCCTGAAATGGTGCATTTCTCCCATCTTGTCATTTGACCGGACCTCAGTTGTTGCAAATATGCCCTCCTGTGTCTCCGTTGTCTGCCCATGTGCTCCAATCTGTGTGTCCATGCCTGTTTCTTCCTCCTCTGCCCTGCAATTGTGGTCATTTTAAAGTAGAGTGGCTCCATGTGGTTCACAATTACTCCACATGTGGTTTCCGATTGAGGGGGGCTTTTTCCCTAAGAGGGGCCCACACCTCAACCACCAAAAACTGCCACCAAAAGACACCCACACCCAGAGGTAATGTAGGACAAAGTGTTTTTGGGGCCTATGGGTGGTGCCAAAGCCAAAGGACCTTCGTCCGACATTAACTATAGTATGTCCCCCAAACCCTAGGTTGGTGAGGTAGTGCGTGGTTTTTCAATTTTCTGATTTTGGATGTTCCTGTACAATTGATATAATGACCCTGACGTGTGAATTCGAAAAATTTCGATCGTACGGGCCAAAGTCCTGAATTCGACTCTTTCACACTTTGTGGTGTCATTGTTGCCGTGTCACGTGGGCGACTAGGAAGCAAGTTATGCTGGGGAGGCTTCTTCAACAAAATGACAAGAAGATGTCAAAGCCGGACAAATTGGCAAGGGACCAGGACTTGCTACAACAATTGCAATTACACGGTTTGGAGTGCACTCATCAAGGTAAGCATAAAAAAATACAATACTTCCGGTGGAAAATTGAAGGTAACCGGTAAGAAGGAAGCGCTTGGTGGCTGCATTGCAATGTGGTGAGTGACGTCTGCTTTTTGTGCCTTTTTTGTGCCTGTTGCTTGCCTTTTTGTGCTATGTGCCACTTGAAGTCTTTGGAAGGAGGTTGCCCACCAGAAAGGGAAACACTCAAGTGGGTGTCCAAGAGCAAGTAAAAAGTTTGGCATTGTGGTCTGGTTCGTGATCTACTTACACTCTTGAAGAGGAACAAAGATACACTGCTGCACCTTCGCTTTTCAGTGCTACGTTGATGCTTGCACGCTTAATGCCCCATTGACGAGTCCTTTCCAAGTGACTTCACAAACATACATTACTACATGTCAGTGGCAACCGTAAAAAGGAGCTCCTAATTTAAGACTGGCAGTGATTGCTGTGGCGGTTGCAAACTCCGCAATGTTCATCTTCGTTTTCAACGCTTACTCCTCATTTTGATTGTGCAATTTGGGTGCTGTAGACGGCTTATGTAGACGGAATTCTGGTAGAGTGGATTTTGTGTGCCTTTTCGTGCCTTCTTCTGCCCTTGAAGTGCCCATATTGCCGTGCATGCCATTTGGTCCCAACGGTAGGAGGATGCCACCCGGGGTTGGGAGACAAACCACAAAGTGTCAAGGAGCAAGTGACCCCTCTGTGTAGCACCCTCCCAAGCCCCACCTTTCTCCTTGGACCCTCAAGTGGGGCCCAAAAAAGGTCACCACCTGACGATCAGTAACCACTTGGAATGTTTGCTACTTTGAATGTCTACTATTTTCTACTTTTATATTGAACAATTTACTCACATTTTCCAACCTCAAAATAATATCTTCTCACCGTCGGTTGTGCCAACAAAATCCTTCCGACAATGCCTTTGTGCTTGGCTGCGGCGACTTTGCAATTGCTTTGCTTCTCCGCTTGATTGTTTTAATTGGGTTCTTCCTTTGCTTGTCCCGTTGGTTTCCTACTGTTCTCCATAGCTTTGCCAAGAATGGCCGTGAGCAAAGCAATTACCGAAGCAGTGAGCAAAGGTCCGCATCCCCGTTCTATGTGTGTTTTGGAAGCCTCACATTGGTGATCATCCCATGCAACTGTTTAACTGTTTCAACTGTTAACCATTTTCACAGGGATTCTGGCATCGGATGAGATTCAACCCTCAGTGGTTGAGAGTTTGGAGAGCCTCGGAGGAGAATTAGGTGTACACATATTTAAGGTGTGTCGTTGCCGGACAACAAGGCGGGCAAGGTGAGGCTGAATCAATCATACGGGCCCCCAGGACACACGTTCTGGCACGGCATTAGGAACCGAGGGAGAGAGCGGTTGTTGGGATGGAGTTCGTGTTTTTCCCCGCGGTTCTGAAAAAAGCGCAAAAAGAGCAAAGGACCAAGAGATGTGTCGATGAACGTGGATTCCACTCGTTTGTCCACGGGGCCATGGTGCAAGCACTACCTTAAGGTATCAAAGGCTAGACATCCTCGATGATGACTTGGGGAGCTTACCCAGCCACGGAGGGGGGGGGGGGGGGGGGGGGGGGGGCTTGGGCTGTGCCGTGCCGCGGTGCCGCCACATAGGGTGTGTCGTGTCACACGGGGCCGCCGCTGTGTCGTGTTGTGTTGTGCTGTGCTATGCTGTGTTGTGTTGTGTTGTGCTTGTTGTGTGTACTTTTTATTGTGCTTGTGCACCTCTCTTGTGTCACCTATGTCCCTTGTGCCACCATGACATGGAGGGGGGGGGGGGGGCGATGGCACGGTATGCCATGCAATGGTTCGTGTAGGAGGGGGTTTGGCACTTGTGTCACCTGTGTCACCTGTGCCGGCCGTGCCACCATGACACGGAGGGGGGGGGGGGGGGAGGGGGGGGGGGGGCATCGGAAAGTGTGCCGCGACACGTGTCGTGACATGGGTAAGCTCCTGGGCATATACATAAGTCATCCAGTAGACCTGTACTTTAGCAAGTGCCTTGCAATAGACCTGTACTGTAGCAAGTGCCTTGCTGTTTGACCCCACCACCACCACCACCACCCTCTAGTTTCTGCGCAAAACCTCCCGTATTCTCAACCTTTGAAGCGGATTAAGCTTTACGATGCCTGTCCCTTGACCTCATGCTTTTAACAGGCATTTTTGGCGCGACTTCGGCGCAGTGAAGTCACCAACAGAAACTCGTTTCTGTTAGGTTGTCCGAGAAAAGTGCGCCAGAGAACGCAGGAGCAACAGGCATGTTCGGTTTGCATGTGAGGGGGAGTAGGAAGGGGGAAGGGGTTACACTGTTGTTCGATGACTCACAATTTTTCGCACTGCTTTGTCCTTTTTTTCGCCTGCTCGTTTTTTTTTCGAAGCAGACGGGCCCAATCATTCATGAATGCGGCCAACATGTCCTATATATCGGTCCTCGGTGCAAGCACCACCTTATGGTACCATGGGCCATGCATAGTCTCTTTATCGTTGTGCTCGTTTGATTGTTAATTGATGTGATGCTGCATTTCGTTCATTGCCCGCTCCATTTTCCTCCCCCTTGAATGCCGCCAAAAAAAATTAGGGACAACGTCCAACTTTGCCCGAAAATGTTTGCAAATGTAGTGAGGGCACGTGAGGCCATAGAAACAAAACTTGTGTATGTACTTCCTTGAGCTTTGTGGATCAGTCAACTTGCATCTTGGGCCACGGGACTGAGTGTAAATGAGGAAGCACGGTACGCTGTGGGAGGTCTTTGGCAACAGGGGCGACCGTTGAGACGCGAATTGATGTGTTTGCGTCGCATACCCCTTGTTTAAGCTCCAATTTGATGGTATGCTGAAAAGTGGATTTATACCTCGAAACTTAGCCATTCAACACCCGCAACGCATCAAAAAGCATGGAGCAGCTGTGTGTGCCCACCCCACCTGGGTGGTGTTTGCACATGGATGAAGTGTACAGCACAGGGAGAACTGTTCCACTGTGCAATCATTGATGGCATGAAGGACCGCTGAGTCAACAGGTGTCTGAGCCAGCAGTGTTTTTGTTTCAATTGCACTCATGACGCCTGTTGCATAGGGTTCTCGATCACACGAATCTGCTCCTGAAGGAGGAATTGCAGATGCATACACCCGCGTCAAGTCATCGTTTGGTTCAAGGCCGACTGATGCCGCCCCATTGATGCCGCCTCAAGGACACCCTCCCGCACCGGGTCCTGCACTTGGTATTCTGGGTGACCATGCTAAGTTCGCCGAAAAGCAGCGACAGCGACAGGTGCTGGTGGTGGTGGTGGTGGTGGTGGTGCTGCTGCTGCTGCTGCTGTTGCTGCTGATAGTGCTGCTGTTGCTGCTGATATTGCTGATGCTGGTGTTACTGTTGTTGTTGGTGTTGCTGTCGCTGGTACTGCTGTTGCTGGTGGTCGTGGTGGTGGTGGTGGTGGTGCTGATGCTGCTGATGCTGCTGGTGTTGATTATAGTTGTGGCCACTTGGACGCTGGTGCTGCTTGGGGTGGTGTTGGTGGTGGTGGCGGTGGTGGTTGTGGTGGTGGTGAGCCGTGTGTTGCGGCGGCGGCGGCTGCGTTGTCGCTTCGGCGCTGGCTCATCATCCGACTGGCTTTGCATGTCACTTCCGCTTGGTGCGTGTAAGCCATATGGGCTGTACGGCGTGTGCGACTGGGACTGAGGGTCCAACCAATGGGGTTCAGCGGCGGCGTATACTGACCCCTTTCCTCTGCCCTTCCCATAAGAGTAGGGATCCGTAGCTGACCCCTTTCCTCTGCCCTTCCCGTAAGAGTAGGGATCCGTAGCGGCCCCATAAGATCTCGGGGACTCCTGAGGCTCCGTAGCGGTGGGTCCATAAGGACTGCTGTGCACTGAGCCTGCGGTTGCTGGAGCAAGAGCCTGCGGCGGGACTGGCGCTCTTTGAGAGGAGTAACTGGGAGCGCCGTACTGCTGAGGGTACCCATGCCGCTGTTCCCTCGAGAAAATGATGCAGGTTGGCTTGCGAATGGGCGCGTGTGTATCCGCGGCACAGGTCGGCGTGTGTATATTTGTGGAGGGACGGAGGCCCAGCTGAGGACGGG
Organism: Eutreptiella sp. 'Long Island Sound 2002'; assembly: GCA_964036045.1. Lineage (NCBI taxonomy): Eukaryota > Euglenozoa > Euglenophyceae > Eutreptiales > Eutreptiaceae > Eutreptiella > Eutreptiella sp. 'Long Island Sound 2002'. The sequence goes on from OZ038392.1 coordinate 6,192,099, forward strand.
AAGTGCCAAGCCAAGGTGGCAAAAGTGTCGCGGTATTCGTTTGGTGTCCCCATCTTCGCGCTTGCTCGGTGGCAATCTCCGCTGTGGGCTGCCCCAGGTCCCTCGTGGATCTGGCTGGGGTCGGCTGCTTCGGCATTCCATCCCCATGGCCGCTCGTGGGCCCACTGGGTGCTGATCGGCGACTATGCCCAGTACCTTCCCCTTCCTTCCCATGCTGCCCCGATGGTGTGGCTGGTGGAACGTGCGCCCTCTAACTGAATGCGCGCAGTTCACATATTCTGCCTCGTGCTTCTCGGCACCACTGCAAGTAATGCGTTGCTGCTGCATAGGGGCTTACCGGTGCTGGTGTCGCCATTATGGTCAATCAATCAAAAGGGGGGCAGGTGACACATGTAGGTGTGCGTGAGCATGTGCGCACACAGTTACAGACCCCCCTCCCGGTATCCCCCGTCCCATCCCTCCCTCCTTGTGTCCTCAATATCAATTCCGCCCCACCCCGCCCCGTCTCCTCATCACAACGTTCTCCCCTCCCCTGTATCGTCAACTTCATAACGCAACTTACATATTGTTCAGAGTGGGGCTGCCAACCAAGCCTGCCATCGAGAGCAGTTTGCTGATTGGAAGCAGAAAGTCAATGGGTACGTGCGGCATTTCCTCTGCTTACTCCTCATTTTGAAAGTGCAATTTGGGTGCCACAGACAGCTTACATAGACGGAATTCTGGTAGAGTGGATTTTGTGTGCCTTGGACCGTCAAGTGGGGCCCAAAAAAGGGGCCGTTTGGAGGGGGGGATGGGGACTATGTCACCACCTGACGGTTACTAACCACTTGGAATGTTTGCTATGTTCAATGTCTACTATTTTCTACTTTCATATTGAACAATTTACTCACATTTTCCAACCTCAAAGTAATGTTTTCTGACCTTTGGTTGTGCCAACGAAATCCTTCCAACAATGCCTTTGTGCTTGGCCGCAGCGACTCCGCACACAGTTGCTTTGCTTCTCCGCTTGATTGTTTTAATTGGGTTCTTCCTTTGCTTGTCCCGTTATTTTCCAGGTGTTGCATGCATGTTGGAGCCATCAAATCGCAAAAATCGCAAATGGGAGCCATCAAAGGTCTCAATGTGTGTGGGTTGTCAGGGAAGGCGTTGACTTGTGGCGCTTTTCTTTGCGAGGCTTGGTAATCTCCGGGAACCCGAACCCCGAACCGTAGCAAAAACTAACGACTATCTATCATTATTAGTGACGTTCGGATGGATGTTTCAAGTCTTTCAACTTTCTACTTGCTTTGCATTGACGCATGCTAAGACCAATTTTTGCGGTTGCCTACTCGTACACAGTGGGCGCGAGCAAGAGCACGCAGGGCACCAAAGTGCATCGTATGCCAACGCATTTTGCATCAAATGCAGCCTCCAACATGGGGTTTACTCAATTGAAAATTGATGATGATTGCCAGAGTCATCGAACAACATTTCCCCTCAAAACAAACAAAGTCACAACAAAGTTATTGATCCACAATGTGCAACAAACTTAATTCTTGATCCAAAAAAGATGCTACAAAGAACAAAGCAACTCATCCAAAAGAAAGGAAACAAAGCCACCGTTGTTCACATAATGATAACTATGTACACTAGTAGGCATGGATCGACGCACTGAAAATGGATCGGCATGGATCGGGGTTGGGGAACCCCCGCCCCCCACCCTTTGATGCGGATCGTGGATCGGGGTTGGTGTAACCCCTTCCCCCTTCCTACTCTGGATGGTGTACATTCTTAGCACCGTAATGAACCTCGGTCAAAGGTCACACAAGTCTGGTGTACATGTGGCTCGGTGCGAGAAGTGGGGTGAAGAGATTTTCTCCGTTTCGGTTTTTCGGCAAAATCCGGAGGTGGAGAGGTAGGGTGCCTATGCACTTGAGCCTTTCTGTGTCGTCACGTCGATGGTGCCCATAAATCCAACAAGCACAGCATGTCTGCATCCATTTTGCCTTGATTTGCGGACCTTGGTTTCCGGGTGGTGCCGTGCACGTAGATGCGAGTATTGAAAACTCGTTTTTGGAGGAGACCTTTTCAGTTCCGTACCGTGTTCGCTGTTGGCAGTTTCACCTGCACCTTTGTGCACAGGTGTCACCTCCCGGACCGGTAGTGGGTCTTCTCGGTGACCATGCTGCTTGGGTCGAAAAGCGGCAACAGCAACAGCAGCCGCCGCCGCTTCAGCACACGGCTCACCACCACCACCACCACCACCACCACCACCACCACCACCACCAACAGCAGCATGGGTACCCTCAGCAGTACGGCGCTCCCAGTTACTCCTCTCAAAGAGCGCCAGTCCCGCCGCAGGCTCTTGCTCCAGCAACCGCAGGCTCAGTGCACAGCAGTCCTTATGGACCCACCGCTACGGAGCCTCAGGAGTCCCCGAGATCTTATGGGGCCGCTACGGATCCCTACTCTTACGGGAAGGGCAGAGGAAAGGGGTCAGCTACGGATCCCTACTCTTATGGGAAGGGCAGAGGAAAGGGGTCAGTATACGCCGCCGCTGAACCCCATTGGTTGGACCCTCAGTCCCAGTCGCACACGCCGTACAGCCCATATGGCTTACACGCACCAAGCGGAAGTGACATGCAAAGCCAGTCGGATGATGAGCCAGCGCCGAAGCGACAATGACTTGGGAAAATGATGCAGGTTGGCTTGCACACATGTGCTGTGCTGGGGCACGAATGGGCGACTGAGTAATATCCGCGGCACAGGTCGGCGTGTGTATATTTGTGGAGGGACGGAGGCCCAGCTGAGGACGGGAAGTGCCAAGCCAAGGTGGCAAAAGTGTCGCGGTATTCGTTTGGTGTCCCCATCTTCGCGCTTGCTCAGTGGCAATCTCCGCAGAAAGTCAATGGGTACGTGCGGCATTTCCAAGCACTGCTCTCCTGTAAATACACTGCAGAGAAAGAGCAGGTCATGCAGCGCATCTCAAAGTATGTCCTCTCACAGGTGCGGGCTGAGTCCAGGATTGCCACTGGGACCACCTATCTGGTCCAGGAGTAGATTTTGCCCGGATTTATTAAGCAGGTGCACACATTCTCACACACCCCATACTGGCCTACAGGGGAGGTGAATAAGGGCACCAGGGATAATAGTGCCAGGGATAAACGAAAGCACTGCCGGAAAAATATTGGGTGTATGTGAGTGACGGCACCACCTCAGAGAATGCAAAAGATTGCGAACATCAGGTGGTGCCCGAGGTTTATTGCTGCTCGAACTACGTGAGTGAATGGTGATAGCACTCGCACTCGACACCCAGAGGGCACGTATCTTCAGCAAACTGCAAGCTCGCAATTGGAGGTGGATGCATCGAACGCGGCCTCTGACCTGAAGACGAGACTCTGCTTTTGAGAAACATGCAATGGCAGCAGCTTCTTCCTTAAATGTTGTGTGCACCTGAAAAGCAATACCCTGGTGTATTGGCAGGCTGAGATAGGCTTTTTTACCCACCAGCCTAACCAGGCAAGATGTGGCGTTGTGTGGGTGCAGAGGGGATTTGCTTCAGGGGTGGATGAGGGGTGGGGGTCTAGCGACTCGCCAGACAAGGTTGCTAGGCACTTCGCGTTGCTGCGGACCGGGGCTTCCGCACGCCCGCGCGCCTGAATGTGTTTGTTCCTGAGAACCACCGTCATCCCACTCCTTCTGTCTCTCTCCAGGAGGCAGCCCGCAGCAGCTGATGGGCGATGGCTACGGATGCTTTCATATGCAAGCAGAATTCCTGGGCGAGGGAAGGAAGAAGGGCGTTCTTCTGCTCGTGCTGCGTCCCACGCGCTCGGACCGCTTGCCGCATTTGGCGGAGATCAGTATAGGACGGGTGGTCCTTATCAGCGCTGACGACGGCAAAGTGGACATTGAGCGAGCGGAATAAACCATCTCGGGCGAGGTGTGTGTATGTATGTGTGTGTGTGTGTGTTTATGTGTTTGTGTGTTTGTGTCACACACACATGCCGGCAAGGGCTCTGTTGTCGTCACATGGGTAAGGTTGCTGATGCTTCGGAGCATCCCAGACATAATGGTCGTGCTGCAAAGCTCGGAGTGAAGCGGGAGCAAAGTGGTGTGGATGGACACACACACACACACACACACACACCAAACACACAAGCACGCACGCAGGCAGGCACGCACGCACGCACGCACACACACACACACACACACACACACACGTCGCAAGCCCGCCCAGAAGGGCCATTGCACAGGGGTCGGGACGGGAGAGCGCGGGAATGGGGCGCGCATGCTGTGCATGGCCTTGCTGTTGTGCTGAGAAGGCGGAAACGCCGCATGGGGCGGACAATACAAATTTGCTGCAGAGCAGACAGAACTGTAGAGAGGTGATGCACGATAGCGAACTCCATGTGATTGTTTCAAAAACCTGGGCGTCACACACACACACACACACACACAAAGACAGACAGATGCACAAACACACACACACACACACACACACAGCGCACACCATGCAGACAGACAGGCACACGCACGCACGCGCACGTACACACAGTGTGTGTTTTGGGTGTGTGCTTTGTGTGTCGTGGGTACCTGTATCCTGGACATTGCGCACAGGGGTTGACCCTGGTCTCACCTAACCCCGGCCGCACGGCTCCGCGGCTCGGACTCTGGCGACACACGCCAGGGTCCCGTGTCCGACGGAGGCTCTCACTGTAGAGCAGGCGTCTGGGCCTGAGGGGAGAGTCAGTGAGCTCCGCGTGGCGATTGGAAATCCCGGAAGGAAGCTGACCTGGGGGACCAGGACAAATCGCGGGTGTCACCAGGTGTGCGAAATGGTAGCCCCCTTCAGCGTCGGTCACCAGGCGCAGGCCAGACCCAAGTTGAAATCCCGCTCCTCGGGCTCTGCATTTACCCCGGGTCACCCCAACACTACCGCCACCCGAACCTGACGCCAGGTTAGGGCTAACCCTAACCTGGGCCAGAGATGGTGCCCACTAGCGGTGCGGGGGCGTGCCGTGCCTCCTCCTCCTCTTCACCTGCGTGTATGCATGTGTGTGTTGGACCAGTGCGCTTGTCGCGTATCTCATGTGTGTTGGCCGGGCGGTTGTTGTCGGGCTTTTGCCCCTTTTCGTGAACATCGGGCGTGTGCCCTTCGTGGGGGGTGTTCTGGCCACGCCCAAGAGCCACACCGGAAGGAGGGGTGCGGGGCGTGACCCTGGCGGGTCGCTGGAGTTCAGAAGGGCCCACAAAGTGCCATTAGGGGTTGGTGGCTTTGCCATTCCGTTGCCCCGTGCTTGGGCAAAGTCTCCGGGCACCCCCGCCCTCTTGCTCCGATTCGGGGGCACTGAATTCCGATTCCGAAGTACCATGACTGCCTGTTTCCCATTCCGGCGCACTTGAAGTCTTTGACGCATGCCGAAAACCCTCCATCTCGCCCTGTTCACGGCTTCTGTGACATGCTGCTCGGTCATGTGCGAGCAGGTGATGGCGTTGCTAATGACAGCCATCCCCCACAGTCTTGTGCTTTCCCCTGGCCCAACCCGGAAAGCGGTTGATGTTGTGCCGTCAGGTGGAGAAGGTCGGGTACGAGGGGATCTTGGTGAGTACAGAGTACAGCAAATTGCCGCAGTCTTCCGGGGGGCTGTACCGCGTCGACCTGGGGCCCAATCCCGCGGCCCCGCACTCTGAATTCCTCACAACAAATGGCCATCGACATGGTCTTGAAGGAGCGGCGCAAACTGACGTTCATCCAGGGGCCTCCGGGAACAGGCAAGACCACCACGGCCATCGAGATCATCTGCGGGTGGATTGCCATGGGCAAGGGCCCCATCTTGGCCACTGCCTTCTCCAACAAGGGTATGCTGTGGTGCGGATGCAAAGGGAAGACGGGTTTTCAACTCCAGACCCCCCCCCCCCAAACTGGGGGGGAGGGGGCGTTCGGGAAATGGGCTCAATTGACAGGACCATTAATCAGTTGTTTTGAACTCTGGCGCCAAAGGCGCCGCAAATTTTTTTGGGGCGTGGAAAATGGTCAACCCCCCCCCGAAAAAAAACAACATGGTCAATGATGATTTTTCTGAACCCCCTCGACACGCTGATTCCAAAAATCTCATTTTCATTTTTTCCTGAATTCTGGGTACTGGTCACCTCCGGGGCCCGGGGGTCAGTGTCGGTACGATTTTTGGGGTCCCGTTGATTGAGCCTTTTTGCCTTTTTAGCCAGAGGGCTGTATCAACCCCTCCCTCGAAGTTGGCCCACCCAAGGCACCCCCAGAGACCTCCCCCGTCTTGTCATATTCCTCGTCACCCCAGCCCCCGTTTCTCAGCGCGGGCCGGGGTACCAGCCGGATCGTCCTCGGTCCCGGGGCATGACTGCCCGGTTCTGAGGCCGTGCCTTCCTGATTCGGCCGCCGCTTTCCGGTGTTGGACCTAGGCATAGGCAACCACTTCCACTTGCCTTTCACCCGCTTTCGACGGCCTTTTGGCATTGGCCTGGCTTCTGCCTCTTGCGCGGCGCTCATCCTGCACCATTCTTTTGTTCGTAGCAGGCCGTCCTGGTCGTAGATGCGGCATGTGGCAGGCGGTCCATATTGGCCTATTTTCAATCTGTGAAGGGTCCAAAAGGTTCGTGGGTGGGATGGGTACCGGTGCCGCTTGTGATGCCATTGTAGTACCGAGCACATGCACACGCACTTCAAGCCCCGGTGTATTCCGAAGCCTTTGGTATCGTTCGGTGTTGACAGCTACGGGTTGTGGCCGCAAAGCTCGTCTATGCACAAGGGGACGCCCCGGGCGCACAAAGGCATGAGGGGGCATAGTGGCTTCAGAGGCGGTGGAAACGATTTGCAGGCTCAACGACAGCCTTTGGAGGCTGACGGCGGCGTGTTCAAGGATTGCTGCTTAGTAGTTCCGACTGAACTGCACGAACCGTAGTATCTGAGGGCTCTGCCGAGGCTGCCCTGAACAAAGGGCTGGCGTCCTGCCATCAGCACCGCGTGCTGGCAGTAGCAGCACCCGCCCGGCGAGCCATCCCACGGTGCACCGACACCTGTGCATGCCACGTCGCAGCCCCCTTCGGTGACAGAACGCATGTGCAGAGGGCAGTCACAGGACCGGTCATCGCTTAGAAACCGGACCGCAAAGCAGCCCCGACGAAGAATCCATGAGGAAAACGTTTTCTTCCCCAAAATCATCACTTCAAAATGAGCCGTGCGTTGTGCCCAGAGCTTCACTCAACAACTCAGCACTGCCCCCCAGAAGTGACTGGGGAAAAATTTTCCCGGCCTTTCGGCCGACGCAATGTGTTCTCAAGGGCTTCACACACAGGTCCATTTATGGCAAAGGTTTTCTTCGGCGCCGACCAAAACTCAAGACCAGTGTTGGGGGTGGGGGGGGGGTGGGGATGAGGGGTCAGGACACCCCCCGCCCCCACCCTCCAAAGTGAAACGTCTCTATGTTCCGGGACCCCCGATGCCCTGAGGGGCTGTGTGGAAGAGAGGCTGGAACGACCCCCCGCCCGGCCCCCGCTGGCCCTTGTGGCCCGCCGAATTGCCGGTCCCTGGCCGCCGCTGCCAACCTCGTTCTCAGCGGCCCCGTCACGGGGTGTGTTTCTCCCTCCGAGACAGCAGAGGTAAGAAGAACTGAGTCGGTGGGTAGGTGAGGCCATGGTGGGGACTACCACAGACGGAGCGGCCGCAGGGACCTGAGGGAGGTGTGCTCGTCACAAATATTATCAGTGTGGGTGGGGGCTGGGGAGGGAGGGGGCGGAGAACCTCCTCTCCCCTCTCTCCACCGGAAGTGTGCAGCGGTGGGTTGGTGGCTAAGCAACGGTGGTTGATGATGAGTTGATGGCGGTTGCCGAACCGACGGCAGCTGCTGGTCGATCGGCACCTTTGCTGTGCGTATGAAATGGAACGTACGAATAGTACAGGTCTGCAGGGCTGATACCAAAAAAAAAACCAGGGCGTTGGACAGGGTTGAAGGGTTTAAAGAGAAGGCGAGCGGGCAGAGGTTTGGCTCTCTTTGTGGTGGTCGCCGCCGAAGGGGCCCAGAAATGACCCGACCCGCTGGGACAGTGTTCGATTCAGCCAGAAGACGGCGACGGTACTGCGCTACACAATGCTGCTGCTGCCGGTGATGCCAGAGTCTGTACACTTCATTAGCATCACGTGTGCATTCCGGCCTCCTTTGAGTCCCCCCGCCCCCCCCCAAGCCCGGTCCCATTTTGCCGGACGGCGGCAAGGCCCTGCCACACTCTGAACGACGTCCTCGCCAAGCAGAGAGAGACCTTCAGTATGCAGTCTTCAAGAAGACATCTATCAACGGTAGAATCTATTTCTTTTTCTCGCAAAATTGACCTAGACTGGAGTCCACTAAATCGCGAGTGGCTCGATCAGGTGGCCTGGCAACACCAATTTGGCATTTTCCCAATTGCACACAGCACAACCATCCATGAGAGCAGTCTGTTTACGTACCACCTCGATGAAAGGTTGATAGATCAAGGGCAGGCATGAGCGACATACTCCTCCATTCTGGCGGGTATTTGCGCATAATACCCTGAGGGGTGAAGTGTTGCATGTTTATTTTTAAAATCACTAATTTATGAGATCAATCCCCAAAAGTTGTCTGTTTTATGGGATTGATTCTCGGCCTGCGGCACCTGCGGTGCAGTCAGAGCCCCCACAGCCCAAAGCCCAAGGGGTTGAGTATACGGCAAAACCCCTTGTAAAATTATCCTAAGCACCAAAAGTATCCCCCCGTGTATCCCCTTCCTCTTCTGCTGCAGGTATTCCTCGACCACTGGCACAGAGCAGACCACTCGCAGTGCAGGCAACCCTACCTCGGCCCCCAAGGCCCCGCCGGTGGTGGTGACCAGACCGTCGATTGCGGAGCAGGTGGCGCTGGGTCTGTTGTGTGTCTGTGTGTGTGTGTGTGTGTGTTGAGGTCATGTGTCGGTTTGTGGGGTATCTGCCCTGCTCGCTCTCTCTCTCCCTCTGGGTCCGAGCACCCCAACGCCTCCCCTGCACAGTCTCGGAAGACACGGTCGCGTAGCATACCCCAAGGCATGATATTGGATCTCCAACATTGTAAAATCATTATTTTGCCCAATAAGACAATCCCCCAATGGTAAAACTGGATATCACTTTTTTGAGGGGGCCCCCCTTCAGACCCCCCCCCCTCCCCCCCTTCTAATAGCGTGGCCGGCCTGTCTGCGCTCGGCTGGGCTGCTCCCGCTGGCCCTGGTGCCCGACAGCGATGCGCTGTAGCTGGCGAAGGACCTCCTGTACTGCCTGTACGGAATGTTCTTAGCCGTGCTCGCGGCGCGCAAGACGGCATTGGACGCGGCCCAGCAGAGGGGGGACCAACGCTCGACCGTCTTCGGCCCGGCGCGGGGCCGGGCGCCGGACGCGCGCGCTGCCTATCCGTGGCACCAACTTGGGGCGGGCCCATTGCCCAGGCCCCCGGCCCGACCCCCGCTAGATGCACCTGCGGGGCTGCCGCCGCAGTGGCCGTGGGAGGCGACGTTTCTGCATGCCTTGCTGCGGTGGGCAGGGGCCTTGTTGTGGCTCCCTGGCCAGGGCCAAGTCACGTACGCGGAATTGGCCCTGGATTTCGAAGAGCATGCGGGCCGGGCCCTCCCAGCGGCACCGGGGCACAGGTTGGCGGGGCGTGTCCTGCCGCTTCGTGAACGGGCGCACGTGCTCAAGCTCGCGCTCGACAAAACGCAACAGTTTCTGCGGGCTGGTGAGCTCCTTGGGGGCCAGCTGCGCCCGCTATGCAATGCACTTGTCCCGTTTGGTGGCTACAAGTGTATGGGCCGCACGGAGAGACCCGTGTTCGCGTGCCGCCCGGCCATGCAGGAGCACATGCGCCGCCTTGAGGTGCACTGCAGGGCCTTGTGGGCGCGGCGGCTGGCTAGGCCGGGTAGGGGGCGCCAGGAAGCTTTCCTGAGCAACTACCTGCCTCGTCCCCTGGGGGGTCAGGCGTCGCTGCGCCCCTTCCAGCGGGTGCGCCCGCAGCGGCCGCACTGCCCGCCCGCGCAGCCACCACCGCCGGCGCGCCCGGCCGGAGCCCCACGGGCGCTAGGACGCGGTCTGGGCACTGTGCGCGTACTGTGCCCTGCACACGGAGCGGCGACGTGCGCGGCGTGTGCGGCGACTGGTCAGGGCATTAAATACTGCTGCTCCCTAGGCCACGAGGGGCACCGGTTGGCGCCGGCAGCGCAACGCGCAGGGGCCAGGGCGTTGCGTGCGTGGCTCCAAGCGCCCCAGCAAGTGCCCCGGCCTGCGCCCCCCCAGGCACGGTGCTGGGCTCCCGAGGGCGGGAGTCGCCGCGGGGCTCATCAGAGGATGAGCCGCCGCAGGCGCGGCGGCGCGTGCTGCCGCCGGCAGTGCTGGGGCGGAGGCGTCGGCCGCCGCGAGTCGGCTCCTCCTCCGACGACGACGAGCCACCGCGCCGGAGGCCCCCTCTTAGGGTCGGGCCATCTCTTTCCCACTCTTCCCGGGACTTCAGCCCCCACCACCCACGGGGATATGGGGGGGGAGGGGCGGGCGACGGGGGGGTGGGTCAGCCTCAGCCACAGTCCCAGCCACGGGCGACCAGCCTCAGTGGCTCTGGCCTCATATCTCCTGGGGGGCGGTGGTTGCGGGCACCCCCGCTGGCTGCGTCGTCAGCCACAACTTCACTGCCCCCCCCCCCTCCAACTGTGGGTGCGTCCCGCGGCGGGGGCGGGGGGCAGGGACAGGGGCGCGCAAGCCTTGTGGACGTTTTTGGCTCCATCTCGGCCGCGCTCATTGATGCGGCGCGGGCGGATGGGGCTCAGGGTGGCCCACCCCCACCCCAGGATCGCGAGCAGCAAGGAGCTGCAGGGTGGCTTCGGGATGGGCAGGGTCAAGGTGCCTCCCCACCCCACCCCACCCCTCAGTGATCAGAGGCAGCAGGATGCTGCAGGACAGGGTCTGGGGCAGCAGGGTGCTGCAGGGCAGGGACTGGGGCAGCAGGATGCTGCAGGGCAGGGTCTGGGGCAGCAGAATGCTGCAGGGCAGGGTGTGGGGCAGCAGGATGCTGCAGGGCAGGGTCTGGGGCAGCAGGGTGCTGCAGGGCAACCTGGGGTGCAGGCACAGGGGCAGCCAGAGGCTGCTGCTCTGGGTCAGGGGTGTCAGGGACAGGGCCAGGGTCAGGGACAGGGTGGTCCCCCCCTCCCCCCGGCACGACGCAGCCCCCCCCCCTCCCTTCGTGGGGGGGCAGCACGGGCGCAGGAGCGCGGCAGTGCGACTCGGGGGGGCAGGGCAGCGCGTGGGGCAGTCCGTCAGGGGCGCCCCTCGCAGCGCAGGGGTGCGGCAGCCCGTTTGCCGCCCCACGGGGGGGGGCTCTTGAGCCTTGGCTTCACTCGGCAAGTGCAGTCATCGGCAGGGGGGGGCGCCCAACCCCCCGCAGCCGCACCTGCACCTGCGGGCGCGGATGGGGGAGCGCACAGCCCGAGGTCTGGGCAGGGTCGCTCCTCAGAGGATCCCACATAGGACGGAGGCCCGGGTCCTTCCGTCGCGCCGCGATACGCTGGGGGGGCGGGGGGGGTAAGGGCCTTATATATCTGTATACAGCTGTATATAGATGAGCTCTCACCCGCTAACCCCCTGATCCCCTCAATCGCACTAGCGTCCAGGACTTGAAAAGGCGAATGCCTCCCCCCCTTCTAATACATCCCTGGGGACGTGGTTTTGGGGGGGTTGAATCCCCAGAAGTGGTGGTGGTGATGGCGGGGTTGCAAAATGGGCTCCAACGTCCAGGCCTTTGTAAAACGGCAGACGGAAGACCGACGATGGCTTGAAAAATGGAAGGAAAATTCAGGGGGGGGGAAACCTGCATTGAGATATACGCCAAAATGGTCGGCGCGTCGTGGGGTCGTGGGGATTGTTTTGAGGTGCGTCTGTGGGGGTGCCCGCGGACCCCCCTCCGTTCCCCGGACACTTGAGCCCATGAATGGGGGAGGGGGGGGTTCTGGAAAAGGGGGATCAAGCCCCCCCCGCCCCCGCAAACCTTTTTGCCTCCTCCCCTGTAAAAGCTGGTCAACTGCATCGGAAAACGGAGCATCTCTTGGAAGCGTGTGTACCTCTTTTTTGTTCATGTGCCGGCACTTTGGGTTGTGGCTGTGGGGCTGTGGGGGTGTGGGAGGGCGGGAAACCTGGGCTAACACGCAACCTGGGGGGCGGCTTGCCGTGAGGTCGCCTGCCCCAACGCCCGCCGACCACCATATGCCGCATTGGAAAACACCACAAAAGCTCTGCAGCATTGCTCTTGAGTAAGGGGCCCAATCAGCCCCAACATCATGAAGAGTAAAAGGGGGTGTTGTTTTTTCAAACGCTTTCATTTCTCCCTGATACGGTAGGCATTACACAGCCATTTTATATTTCCCTGCAATGGCAGAATTGGCCTTCCCTGTACAGCAAAAAAAAAAAAGAAAAACCTTGGAGGAAAACAAAACTACTTGTCAGTGATGCAGTCAGGGATGCAGTCAGGGATGCAGTCAGTGCGGCGCGGGGTGTGACCAGGATCGGCCGGGGGGATACACACTTGTATTTCCTTGCTTGGAATACCACATATAGGGGGAGTTAGGAGAATAATTGTAACCTTGTTAGGAGAGCAATCTTTTCTTCCAAACATCCAAACACCCAGAGCCAACCACAATTTACCTCCATTCAATCCAAGCTGTCGACCCTGCAGAAATTTAATTTAATTTAATCATTATTCCAAATAACCACAACAACCACATTTTCCATTCAGTCCGGACAAAGTTACGCAGAGGCAGGGCCAGGGGAGACGGCGCCCAGCCACCTCGTGCGGTGGACCGTCTCCGCTCCAATCACCAAACCACAGAATCCCCTACACAATCACTGTAAATGGGAAACTTGTAAATTTCAATTTTTCAACACTTCAATATTCCCGCTAGAGAGTCCTGGCCACAGCCATGAACTCCCGCGATCCTGATTTTCATGATTCCCATGATTCCCATGATCCCCTTCCCACAAAAGACCGAGATGCAGTCATATGCACCCAGGTCCCCATGATTCTGATCCCCATGACCCCATGACCGGCGAGCGTCCAGGGGCGGACAGCGCAGCAGGGAGCCCGGCAAACACCACTCCAAAAACCCCACATGGGCAGCAGGATGCCCGGCAACACCTCGCAAACTGCCAACCCCCCCCCCCCCCCCCAGGGGAGAAATTCTAGTATTAGGGTCTCAGTCAAGCAGTCATTCAGTCAGTTATTCAGTAAGTCAGTCAGGCAGGCAGGCAATCGAACAGTCAGTCAGGCAGTCAATTCAGTGAGGCGAGCAGTCAGTCAGGCAGTCAGCGAGTCAGTCAGTCAGTCAGTCAGTCAGTCAGTCAGTCAGTCAGTGAGGCAGGGAGGCAGGCAATCAAATCAATCAGGCAGTCATTCAGGCAGGCGAGCAGGCAGTCAGTCAGGCACTAATTCCTAATTTAATTCGGTACAAAATGTAGGGCAACCGCATAAGATATGGTTTTGGTGACAAATTTGCCAATTACATGGTGTCATGGATACATTTGTCCTGACTGTTTGCCCACTTGAACCCACAGAGCTCTGATTTTGGGGATATTTGTGCATTGTCTTCCCCTTTCTTGGCGGTGGCGTGTGTGTCGGTAGTTGTATGTGTCGTGCACAAGCTACGGCCTTGTCTAAGTTGCATGCGGTGTAGGGACCGTATTAATTCCGTAATTTTGTGTAGCTTAGACAAGGGGGCGGGGGGTACATATCATGCATACAGCCCATCCACATGGCTCACACATCCCCATCCCCCCTTGGGTGTGGTCACACTTCACACTTGCGTTTTTCCGTCCTCGTCTGCCCCGTCGCCGTTGCTGTTGCAGGCCGCCCGCGACAGTGTTCAGAACCCACGCTCTCGACTCGCCGCACCCGGCCCCCATTGAGGGTGTAAGCCGAAACATTGTCGGATTCATCTTCGTTCAACACGGCAGCGCTTCAGGCGCAGTGCAAAGCAAGGCCGAGGCTCTCGAATGAGCCACTACGCACAGACCCCCTTTCCAGCCGTCAGGCAGGAGTGGCCCCTGGGGAGGGCTGCATCGCCGAGCTAACCCACAGCCTTATGCCCCCTCTCTGCGAGGAAGGCGGGTAGGTACCAGGGGACGGTGAGGTACTGTCTCAGACCATGTGCCTGAAGTGCCGAGCAATCTCACACACTTGTCGATGTCTTCGGATGGGACAAAAAAAAAGAAGAAAAAAAGAGGAGCAGCAGCAGTAGCAGAGCAGTGCAGAAAAGGGAGCCAAGGCAACGCCCACTGAGCAGTCAAAGAGGGAAAAGACATCTGTACATAAGGGAGCAGGGCAGCAGCGAACTCAGGCGGAAGCGCCGGGAAAGGCGCCTGGCAAAGCTCGGATGTGATGCAGTGGATTTGCTGATGAGCATGACAGGCAGTCAGTCAGGCAGTAAAGCTGTTTTATATTTCTGTGTGAATGTAAGCATTGCCATACACATATTTGCAGGAGAACACGCGACCTTTCAGGGTGCTAGAGCCAATCACTGTGCACCAGGCCAACGCTTAAATTGGGCCTCTGGGTGGTATGCTATGTGACCCAAGTTGCTGCACTCTCGACCGTATTGCTCCTGCATGCTCTTGCCTTTCTGGTCTGGCTGCCCCTCTGCGGGTGCATGTCTGCCATGCGTTGGTTGCATCCGTCCTGCACACAGCACTCTACATCCGCTCTTCTCACCTCCCACGTGTAAGCCTGCGTGTTATTGTGCTGCACACTATGTGCTGCATTCCGATGTGCTGTGCGCATTGTTGTACTGTTGACCCTTGTCTCAAGTGGTCTGCCAACACTTTCATTGTCAATGCGGTCCTAACACGAGTGCCACCAACAGCATCTTTATATGTTTCAGGGGTACGGATTAGTCTTGCACGTCTTCCACTGCCAGTTTTGGGAGTTATGGAGTTGGGCACTGCAGTGGTACAACGCTGAGCTGGGCTGCAGATTCCTTCAAGGGGATGTTCTGAGTAATGGGCATGCTCACGTTGAGCCAGAAAACCCATTGAGAGGATTCTCTCTCGTATTTCCAGACCGAACCTGCGCTGGTGGGTGTTAGCGTTTTCGCCTCAAGCGTCATCTGTCTGCCAATTCCACTCCTGCTTTTTTTTGGTAGATTCGCTCAAATGTAGTGGGTCAGGACCCACAGATCCCACTGCTAGAGCCCTTTGTGAGGGGCTCTAGCAATGTAGTTGGCCTGGTTGGCCTGCATATTGTCCGGTCCCCCCCCCGTCGCCAGCGTCGAGGTCTCTGTTGGGCCCTGCCCCCGCGTTTTGTTGGGTTTTGTTCTGTTGGCTTGCACGTTGCTTCAGGGAGTCCTCAACAGGAGCAGGATAGGGATAGGTAGACAGACGAGGAACGTCCGTGTCCACGGAGGAGTGCAGGAATAGGAAATGGGGCCAGGGACAGGGATGTGGTCATTTGAGAGTGGGGCACGCCCTTCACCCCTGTGCTGTTGCTGTTTCAAAGCACTCTCACTCTGTAGCCTGTTGCCAGCCCCCCCCCCCCTTCAGAACGGCATCCAGTTGTTTGCCCACACTGGGCGTGTGATGATCTCCCTTAGGGTCACCAAACCGTGGCTCGTGCTCCCTTGTCCCTTGGAGGGTGGGCGTTTAGAAGGCTCGCGGTGGAGGTTACCGCTCAAGCGATCAACCGACCACCGCTGATGAACGATTGACAGAATCTTTCACATCCCGCTGGTCCATTTTATGTTCATTTTTATAACGATATCGGGGCTCAACGCGCGTCAGACCGTCAGACACCAAAAACGCAATCGGATCACTTGCACCGAATGGACCTCTCCGCTGTCTCACTGCATTCACCGCTTCAAGCCGTCGGGCAGGAGAGGACGATGCAGGTGCGGCTGTCGAATCACGGAGGGCCTCTCTCGGCAATCGCAAAAGACCCGCTGTCCAGCCTGGGCTCGAGTTGGAGTTCATGTTTGAGCCTGGGCTCGGGTCGAGGGTCAGGCTCAAGGGTCTGGCGTTAAGGGTCAATAATGAGGGCAGGACTGATTTTATAGTGTCAATTTCACAGGATCATCAGGTGTTATTTGCCTTGGATTTGGGCTCAGGGCTTCAGCATGCGACAGCACTCCCTGCACTCCCAGTTACCTGGACACAGACTTCTTACCTACTGCTGTGGGCAGCGTCCAGCCAGGACGTGTGCTCCTCAGTGCTTCTTTCCGCTCGTGCCATTCTTTGCCTGTGCACTTGGCCCTGGGACAGGACAACAACTTTTCTTCGCATACGGAATTGCTGAGACCCCAGCATTTGACATGCTTGGCGGCAGGGGTCTGCCAAGCGGCCCTGCAACAGGACCTGCCACATATGTTGGTCCAAATAACTCAGGGTAACGACGTTTCCGTGAATATTCTACTGCACGCTGACAGAGGCACAGATGAGAATGCCTACATACTTAATGCGGAAAAGGAATATAAACGGACATGGGACCAGGGACATGGAGGCTGTCAATTTGAGGGTGCCACATTCGCCTGTTTTCCCATTTTTTAAGTTGCTTCAGCCACCTCTTCCCCCCTCTGCATTCCAAAACACTCTCCCCTTCACCAGCCCTTCCCTCTTGCCCCACGCATAGAACGTTACGCAGTGAAACATCTGCATGCAGTGCAGGAGCCTGTTCCCTTGCCAAACGGTGCCATCTTCCACCTACTGATTCTAGTGTACAAGAACAAACCAAACAGTGGTATCTTCCACTTCCTGGTTCCAGTTTGCATTGTGAAGTAATCTGACAGCAGAATGAGGATCGTATGTTGTGCTTACAGTGTTGAAAGCAACACACGATGCAGTGGGCATCATATCATGTCCTAAAGGCGACAGCTGTATTTTGTTTGGAAGCAGAGTGGGATTGAAAGGGACAGGGTGACACGATCCATCAGGTTCAGCAGCCCGACAGACGATTGTGGCATTCACTCCACACAAAAAAACGGCAGTGTTCCGCAGCCATGCAGCCGTGCTGCACACAGCAGCGAAAGGTTTTCGTGTATGTGCACATGTGTGTGTGTGTGTGTGTGTGTTTGTGTGTGGATTTCGGTCGCTGTCTTCTCGCACCCTCACCCCTGCTGTACTGTTCATTGCAGTGTGTCATGTTATGAGAAATACATGCGCTGATGGGATTTCACCTGCTGAGCACTTTTGCAGATAGAAACCTGCCCGTTGTTGCACTACTGGCATCATGCACATAGTCTTCTCCGAGGGGGCTCATTGCCGATTTTTCTCAGCATATGTTCTGTAGCAACGGATCTTCCAAATACAGAGGTTGCTGAGGGCAGCGCCCCCCCAGTGCCCTGCTGCAACACACCGGTGGTTTGTACTTAGGCCTGGAAAAACAGATCTTTGTTTCCTCTGCAGGGCAAATGTTTTCACAACAGCCTGCGATATGAACATGGTGTGGAATGGGGGGCAGCTAGGGGGTTCACTGAGGGCTGGCCTCTCCCTTCTCTGGTTACTCGCTGTGGTGAGTGGGGCTCCCAGTGGGCCACATGATGTGATTTGAATGAACCCTGCCCAACAAAACTCAGCTTGCAGTCTCTGAGCCAGATGAGCGACATTGCCGTTTGTCAGGCCAGTGGACAGTTTCTGAATGTGAAGTTCTCATGTATTTGCTGGACAGATTTTGCTTTTACAGTATTTTGCTGTTTCATTGACAATTGCAAGGCAACTGGCTTGCTCCTCTTTGGCATTGCAGTGCACACACACCACCAGTGCAAGTTGTGCAAGCAGTCTCCTGCAATGTAGAGCTTTGTGGCTGCCACCATGGTCACAGTAGGCACAGCAGGTGGAGTCAGAGATGCTGAATTATTGCAGTGTAAAATCATGATAAAATAAGCGTTCAGGGCGTTGTGTCCAAAGAATTGTGCAAAACACCATTGTTGCTGTTGTTGGACAGGCTACAATGGGAATGCCATGCATGCATTGCGCACGCAGTGCACACGCAGTGCACACGCAGTGCGAAGTTTTGAATGTCGGCCAATACTCAGACCCTACTTTTGGCCCCTTTTGACAAGTTTTTGGTTCCATGCTGGGTTTTTTTTTAGCTTCCTATGCATTTGGAATGTGGCACATTTGAATTGTCACCCTTTGTTGCCCAATGTCAACCATTTTTACCCATTTTCCGTCCCCCATATTGAACTGTCCCCACTATGGGGACCCCGAGAAGGCACGGGTGATGTAGCCATACATAGCCCGCGGACCTCGCTCGCCATCAACAAGTGTGTTGCGACCACGCTCAGAACCACCACTGCCCTTCCCTTCACCCTATTCGCGGTCCCCATCACCCAAGAGACCACGGACAACGCATTCCCCACGCTCCGAGTCAAGGGACACCTCATCGCCGCCTCCAAGAGCGAAGCCACGGGCACCGAAACACTCGAAGCAAGCGGACTTTACAAGGCTGAGTGGTTTGTTCATAGGGACAGCGGAGTACGAAGTTGAAGGCAGTTTCGTCGTTCTCATGTGGGCTTTGCTGCTTCGCTGTGCAACCAGTCAGGTGACAGGTATTCCTGGGTGAGTATCCCGGCCTCTGCGTGCGCAGTATGCACGCAGTGCAACAACTTGGCCAATGCCTTTGCACCTTTGAATAAAACAAACCCTCGGGCACCTTTAAAGTGGTGAATGGGTTCATGGCCACAGGGGTTGCATCAGCGGCGATAAAGTAATGCCCTCAACAACAATTTCAATGACAACATAAATTCCAAACAGACAGACAGATCAATCGGTGTTCATGAGCATTTAGTGAGTAAATGACAGTTTCGTGCATGTACGTGTGCGTTTGTGGGTGTTTTTGTGTACAGTGTGTTCTGTAGCTGTGTATTGTATGTGTCGCCGTGTTTCATGTGGATGTAGGCTCCCGGGCATCTACGCAGCCAGCTCAGGTCAAAATGCCAGCCAGAAATGAGGGGGTGGGGTGTTGAACCCCCACAACCATTCAAGCTCGCTCGTTTTTACGCTCATTTGCAAATACAGCAGGGTAATGCGGAGACACACGGTGCAAACTAGGTATTCATTTTTTAGATCATGATTTCAACTTGTTACGCTCCACAATGTATCCAACACGCAAATACAAAACATTTGCAGTTTTTTGGTTTTGTATGTTCGCATTTTGTAGTTTTCAAAGAAGAGTATTTGCATGCTTTTCTTTGTTTCTTGATTGTGTTTTTCACAACGTCAGGTTATTCATATTGACAATTTCGGGTCCGTGTAGAAATACGAGGATAGGCAGCAAGCATTCATATATATACATATAAATTGGTCCAAAAGGGTGAAAAGAGGGCAGATAAAGGAGCGCAAAGGGGGAAAGCTAAGCTGTGCAATATCATCAATTTCACGCCGGACCGGGTTGAATGCGATGAATCCCCCGCCCCTGATTGGCCGAAAGTGGTACATTTTTTGCGAAAAGGCGGGGGAAAAAAGGCCAAGTGAAACATGGTGGGGCGGTGGGGGTGGGGTCAAAAAATGACCCCCCCCCCCTCTTTTTTGGGTCAAACATCATGAATCTTTTGGTTTTTTTCAATTTTGAGCCCAAAAAGTGTTTCCGGGTACAGACTCCGTGGGGTTTGTATGGGGCGGAGTGGGACAAGCACTTGAGTGCAGTTTATGCATTTTCAGCCATTTTTGCTATGCTGGCGGTTTTGGCGACCTCGGTGACCCGGTGGTACCCACTCTAAGGGGTGTGAGTGGGGATGTTGTGACAACATATGCCTACTAGGATATGAAAGGACGTTTTTTGCAGTTTGTAGCCTTGCCTAGAGCCGGTCACAACCCGTGGTAAACACGCGAAATGACTGCTTCGACCAATAATGGCTTACATCAATGAATGGGCCAGTGCACAACCTGCTTATGCAGCTTTTCACCCTAGACAGGTCGAAAGTCGAAGTTTTTGAAACTCAATTTTTTGATATTCTGATCACACAACATGACCATCTAACGTATGTAAAGCATGTTTTAGCCCGTATTTTTGTGTTTTTCACCATATTTGGGTATTGGGTGCGGAGGGGGGGTGGTACACAACCTGCTTATCTATGCAGTTTTTCACTTTGCACAGCTCAAAAATTTGATTTTTTTTAAAAGTTATTTTTTCGATGCCGTGATCACCTAACATGACCATCCAAGGTATGCGAAGCATGTTTTAGGCAGCATTTGCGTGTTTTTCACCTTATATAGGTACTGCGCGGGGGTAGGGGGGGTCCTCCCAAGGGATTGGTACAGAACCTGCTTATGCAGTTTTTCACCCTCGGCGGCTCAAAAGTCGCAGTTTCCAAAACATATTTTTTTGATATTGAGATCACCTAAATTGACCATCCAAGGGATGTAAAGTGTGATTTAGGCCGTTTTCACGTGTTTTTCATTATATTTGTGTATTGCCCGTGGGGGTGGGGGGGGTCTCCCAAGGGATTGGTACAAAACCTGCTTATGCAGTTTTTCACATTTAGCGGCTGAAAAGTCTCAGTTTCCAAAACTTACTTCTTGCCTCATCCCACCTCATTCCGCTCTTTGGAGCTTATTTTCTTCAAATGTTGACTTTTTGCCCATGTTTCCAACTCCCTGACACGTCCTGCCCACAGCCTGACCTTAACTTGTGGGACAAGTGGGTTGATCATGACTCCCCCAATGCTAGGTCAGTCCTGAAAACCATGATTCCCACACTGGCGTCCAAGGCCTTGACGTACGCTTTCACTGATGTGCACATGCAGGTCAATTTGGCGTCCATTGTACGAGGGTGTGCGTATAAAGGTTATGCAAAGTCATGGTGGTGGCCCCCGCTGCGCGCGACAGTGTTGGGTGCGGGCAAGGGCCAGCTCTTACCTACGACCTTTGTGTCCAAATGGGTTGGGGAGGGCAGGGACTTCAGGATGGCACTCGGGCCGGCGAGTGCTGCGCACTTCGCACCGGCCCTCCTGCCATCCTGATGACATGTCGGTACATTGATAGGGAGTGACAGAAGCGTGTGCCCCCACCAGTCTGGCACGCTGTGCACAAGTAGCATGAGGGTGCTGTGTGAAAGCCAAAAACCGTCCCTTCTCTTGCACACTGCATTGGACAGGTTTAGTAATTAGACACGGAAGCCACCCTTTTCGCAGATATGGCCGCCTGATGTCTCGCTGTTTTTCCCTTATTTGGAAGAGCGCTTGCTCCCATCCCAGTGTTTTAGAATTCATAAGCATGCAGGAACTACGTACGGTGGTCGGCCGTTGGTCCGCCCAATATACCGGTGATTGTACCACGCTTGCGGAACTTGACCTTGTGGAAATGTTTCCGAACGTGAATCGACAGTCTATCCCACCCGCTCTGATTTTCCTTTTTGAACATCACTGCAACACACATAATATGCGGAGCCAACCCACACGTTTCTTCATCCACAAAGGTGGAGTGAAAGGCCTGGACTCTATTGCTCATGATTGCCCCCGTCCGGGGGTTTTCAAATTCTCTTTCCAAGACGTGATGCATTTTGTTCTATGGGACTTGATGTTCAATGACACTTTCGTGATGTGTTCGTCGGTGTTTATTCAGTCCCTGGGTACTGCAATCGGTGGATCAGCCTCAGCCCAATATGCCTCCCTTGCTGTCGCCCGACAAGAAGCTTAGGCGGCTCTATACGCACGTAGACTTCGTTTTGGGGTGGTACCCATTTGGGAACTGTGGCAATTTTGCTACGTGCGTATAGAGCCGCCTAAGAGAAGTAGACATGTGTCATGCCTCTCTCCCGCCCATTGTACGATACCGTGATAATTTTTTGGTCCTGGTTCTACACAGTGCATTGCACCACACGTCGCCCATGCATTTCATCGAGAACGTTACGTCACAGCTCCAAGCGGGAATAGGAATGCAACTAACAGTGGAGGCTGTCACACAGCGCCTGCCTTTTCTTGAAGCGTTGGTGTTCGTGACTTCCGAGTCCACCGTCAAGCTGTCGGTTAAACCGCCCGTGTTCACACAGAAATGTGGTGACTCACACCCACCATCACACCGCCGACTACTAGATGCATGTAGCCCGAATGCCCATGAAATGGTGCACTCTTTCGTACCGAACCAAGTTGCTAAGTGCATGCACTATGCGGTTGGCCAAGAAGTCATATACCTGAATATATGTTGTCTCACACTCATGATGCATTCCAAAAGGTATCCCAGGGAATGGTGGAAGCCTCTACTCCTGGCAAAGTGCCACACGGTGGGTTCGCGGGCGTTAACCCTATCAGCCCTACAACGGGTAACACATGGAATGTCCACGTGACGCGAAGACGATGCCTACGATACATTTTCAACCTGGGTGTATTGGTGCCCCGTGCGCACACAGTTTTGTGTTTGTGCCCCTTTGTACCATCGCATCACTGTGTCTCACAGAAAGGCTTGTGCCTTGTGTCCCTGGCTTTGGTGCCCTGCTATTGTTTGCTCTGCCCCTTTGCCTAAGACCACACCAGTCGACGTGAGACCATCGGTTGAAATATCATTTGTCGATATCTCATATACCTGTATCGTCCAAGGATACTTGTATCTCCCTTTCGTCTACCAACATCATCATGAATCAATCCAATACTAACAACGCCGCGCCAATCTCAACTGATGCCGCCAACCAACTCCTCGCCCTGGTGCAGTCCGTGCAATGTCTGCTTCCTACCACGCCCTGGAGCACACCTAGTACCTCAACAATGCCGACGACACCCTCGACTTACACCCCATCAAGCAACGCTAATACCACGCCGAGCTCTACAACCACCTCTACACCACTAGCGTCGAATCCAGGACAAACGCCCTCCGAGCAACTGCCTATCGGAACCCAAATGCCTTGGTGTGATATCTGCAAGCGATTCTGCCATCATTCTACGGAGCAGCACGGCAAATTTCCCGACAAGCGCAACGACAAATCCAAGACGGATTTTAATCCACATAAACTCATCTGCAAAAATTGTGGAAAAACCGGCCACTCGTGGAAATTTTGCGAAGAAGAACTCAATGAAGAACGCGTCGTGGCCTCACTGGTTGGCGATGAAGAACGTGCCATGGAGCGCAATCAAATCCAAGTACGCGTCAGCGCCGCCCTAGCGAAGAAAGGCCTCAATCCAACTTCCTTCAAGGCCCTGGAGAATTTCAAACCCCAGCCCTCAAGTGGCTCGGTCATGGACACTGTTTGCCCCACTGCTTCGACTCCTGCACCGCTTGCTCCCTTTGCACCACCGACTCTGGCTTCCCCCTCATCCTCACCTATGGCGCCCCAACCTCAGACCTCGACTGCCTCTACCAACCAGCCCACCGCGCCCCCACGTGCAACCACTGCGGAGCAACTTGTCGCCGCGCTGCAAGCCCTTCTGGGTTCTACTTCGCCGACGCTTGAACAGCAGAATGCCCCTCTTGCTGTCGCCCCCGCTGCACAGGCAGTACCAGCACATGCTGAGCATGGACCAATTGCAACAGCCCCCATTCTCCCCATGCCACCTTGTCCTACTGCTACACCCGAAGCTGAAAAAATGCCCCCAGTTGCGCCCCTTTATACCTCCGGCAACCTAGTCCTAGAGGTCCCTGAAACCCAAATGGAACGCGGCACAAACAACCGACCCACTACGCCTACCCCAACAGGTGTCTTCAAAGTACCGGCGACCCCGGAACTCAGGCGTTTTCGCACACCGAAGGCATCCCCCCGCCCCAGCCCTGTTGATTTCAGTGGCTGCCCTCGTGAACCACAGCCTGTTGACGCCTCGTTGCTTGCCATTGACAACACCACTACCCCGTCCACCGAATCTGAACGCTCCCGAAGTGACCGTACCCCAGTTTTCGGCGAAACACCCACCCCGCTGCTCCACAACAAAAAGCGGTCGTGCCACAACACCATTGATGTGGACAATGACCTCGTGTGCGAAAACCTACACAACTCCTTCGCCGCCGCAGCGTCATCTGATGCCTCACAACCCATTTCCCCCTCCACACCACTGGCCCAGCTGCCCACATCCAAGCCAGACGCCCCCGGTTCCGTCTCTACCGCTTCCCATGGCATGACTTCACCCACACCCGGCATCTCCTCCACTTTCTCAGACGAGCTCACCACTTTGCGTACACACATGGATAACCTGACCACCCAGCTGCAGCAGATTATGGGATGCAGCGTTCTAGGGCGTGGTGCGGGCCCCCCCCAATTTTGGGTGTTGTTAATATTCCTTTGGCTACCACGCGTAGAACGCATAGCACGAAATTTTCTCGCGTTTTTGCTTTTATCATTGTTTTGTGCTTCCGGGGGGTTTTCGAGGGTGCCCGACGCAATGGAACTATCCGTTTAGCTCAATTCAACCATTTTTGAGGAGAGAAGCACAATTGCCTCCTGCCTCTGCCTCTGTCTTGGTGCTACGCGTGCTGCGTGTGTTGCGCGTCCTGCGTGTTTCGGCCCGGTGCCTCCGAGTCTGCCTTTGGAAGTCTTCCTACGCGTTCTACGCGTTCTGCGGCTAATTGCTTCACACCTATCATACCACACCCGATTTTTTTTTTTGCCATGCTTGCACCCGTGTACTCTGCCACACACCTGCACTGGTTCCCAATGGAACTCAAACGTGCGTGTTCGAACGACAATTGCCTTCTGCTGATGCCTTTGCCTTGGTGCTACATTGTCCACGTGTGTTGGGTGTTTTGTGTGTTGTCATTTTTTGCTTCTGACGTTGCCTCTGGAGCCGTTGTACGCGTGCTACGTGCTCTGCAGCATGTTTTTGCCTCAACATTCCTAGGCCGCTCTGCTTTTATGGTGCAGGAGCCATGCATGCACCCCTGTACCCCGCCACACATTCTCGATGGTTGCAGAAGGGTGGGAAGCTGGGAGAGTGGAAGCATCTTGAGAATTTGAAGCACGACGCCTTCGTTGTCTTTCAAATTAAACAAGCCACGAGTATGTGTGTGTGTCTCCGTTTTCGTCTCGCTCCTTTCCTTGCACCGCTGTCCTCCTCACCCCCTTGTGTCGCAGCGGGGTGGCATGCCGGATGGGTCAATCGGAAGAAGAAAGGGGCCAAGGACAAGCAGGACAAAGAATTTTGGTTGACGAACCTCACAACGTCTCAGGTGTACCACGTTCACGGGTTTGCGGTTCATGTGAGCACTATTTTGCGCTGCCCGTTGTCCCCTACCGCCTCTTGCACCCTTTTACAGGTGAAGGCCCCGAAGGGCAAGCCACATCCGCCACATGTGGTGCAAGACGTCCGCAACAAGAAGGATGGCTTCTTGAAATACAAAAAGGTGTTCTGTGCGTTCTGCGCGTTTTATCCGTTCCCTTTTTCGTTGCCTCCGGAGCTGCCTCTCATTGTGTGCTATGCGTTTTGCGCGTTCTCAGCGCTCTGCGCGCTTCCTCTGCTGTTGCCTCTGGGGTTGCCTCCATGTGTCTTGCATGTTCTGCATGTTCTACAGATTCCGCGCGACCGGCTGTGCACGTGGATCCAAGATGAGGGAACCACTGAGAGTTCGGATGAGGAGGAGTCGGAAGAGGAGTCGGAAGAGGAGGCAGAGGAGGCAGAGGAGGAGGACGAGGCGGAGGAGGAGGGCAGTGATGCTGCCAGTGTGAAGGACGAGGACGAGCCCTCCCTCGCCCAACGCGCCCCCCGCAGCACCCACCTGGAGGTTGCCCGCATGGCCGCACAACCAAAGGGGACCCTTGTCAAGGCGAAGCCAGAGGCAAAGCCAGAGCCGGAGGAGCTGTCCAAGAAGAAGAAGGAAAAGACGAAGAATCCACCGAAGAAGAAGAGCAAGGGCAAGCAGAAAGTGGAGGAGAAGCCCAAGCATATGCGTTACGCAGTGGAAGGCGAACCGCACAGAACGATGCCCACAGGTGCAACCCGAGGGGAGAAGTACCAAGCCGGGGCCGCCTACGACAACGATGTGCAGGCCATTCAGCGCACCCTGGAGTCGGAGTACGAAGTGTCACTCGGACGAGTATGCCAACACTACAAGGTGTGTTTGGCCGAGGAAACACAAGCGCGCCGCGAATTGGGCCTGGCGCTGCTTCTGGTGACGGAAGTGCGGGCGTACGGTGTGCAAATGGTCCTCCGCTGTGGCACGAAGAATGCACAAAGCACAGCCGCTGTCAGAGAACTGTTTGAGGAGCGATACCGCAGCAGCTCACCCCGCCAAGTCGCAATCGGTTTGATCAAGGGGGTGTCGGTGTGCACGAACTGTGTCGGAGCCCCGGACTGGCCTACGGACTTTGGTGACCCCGCAGCTGCAGGCCTGCCGTTGGCGAAATTGAAGGGGTCTCCCTTGTCGTCAGGATACCGACCACGGCGCAGCATGGACCAACTGAGTGCGTTTGGTGCGGAGGACATTGTCGACATGCCCACTGACGCTTTGCAGGTGTACTGCATGTGTTGCGTGTTCCCTCTCTAACCTCTCCGTTGCAGCGTGTAGCGCGTTTTCGGCGTTCTGCGCGTGTTACGTGTTCCCGATGTTGCGCCTCTTCGTTGCCTCCGGGGGTGCCTTCCGGTGTTGCACGCGCTTTGCGTGGCCTGTAGAGGAGACAGTGTCGCGCACGGTCCGCATGGCTGGCCTCATGGCCTACACCCTAACGGAGGACAGAGGTGTCGACCTACCCGACACAGGGGCATGGACACTTGTGAGAACAAAGGATGCAAAGAGGCAGCGGGTGTGCATTTCTGTGCTGGGCGTTGTGGCACGGGTCTTTTCACTTGCCTCTGGAGTTGCCTCCTGTCTGCTTTGCACGTCCTACGCGTTCTACGCGGTCTGCACGTTCGATTCTGTGACTGCCTCTGGATTTGCCTTCCCATGTTTTACCTGGTTTGCGCGCTGTACATGTTCTGCAGACAAGCTGGGAGGAGTGGCCGCAGCAGCATGGGTATCCGTATGAGCCGCGATACGAGTATGAGCCGCGGTACGAGTACCAGCCGATGAAGACGGATCCGGAAATGCCTTCGAGCTCCGGGAGCCTCCCGTATGGGTCCGACCCGTACAGTTACCAGCCCCCCGCGTATCCGCCGCCACCCACGTATCCTCCACCGCAAGCAATGCTGCCGGCACCGCCACCGCCGGGGATCCCACCAACGCCACTACTCCCACCACCGCCACTGCCGCGGGGACCTCAGCCACCACCGCCGCCATCGTCCGGGGAGCAGTAAGGCAGGCCGGAGATGGGGCCGGGGACGGGACCCCCGCACACGGAAGGTGCACAGGTGCGCATTGCACATTAGTACTATGCGTTCCAGGGGATTTGCACGTAGCCTCCGGGTGTGCCTCTGGATGTGGGCCACGTGTTCTCGGCGTTCTGCGCGTTCCACACGTGTTCGTTTTGGTGCCTCTCGGCTTCCCTCTGGAGGTGGGTTGCATGTTTCACGCGTTTTTCGTGTTCTGCAGCACCCAATCAAAACGGAGCCGGAGGGGGAGTGAACCGCGCCAGTGGATCCACCGCAGGAGCCGGAGGCAGCCGAGGAAGAGAGCGCTGGGGCGGCGAAGAGCGATGCGGAGATGGGAGAGCAGCCCCCGGAGGAAGCCGCAGCGGCGGGAGAGGAGATGGAGAAGGACGAGATAGTGCAGATTTAGTAAATCGGTCCGACCTAAGTTGGAGCAGCCCAGGCAGCATATTTTCAAACACATAGTTTTCGGATTGGGATGAGTGGCCCGACCCCAATGAGGTCCGCGGCAGACAAACCTCACAACCCCTTTTCTTTTCAAGGCCATTGCCGTTGGCCCAGCAAGCACACTCACAGCCAACCCCACAGTGGTGGCATCGGTAGGCGGCGCTTCCATTGGGGCACCGACGCCGGTATTTATTGCGTTGTGAATGCTTTTTCGATGTTCGGATGAATGGTGGCGGCTGCGGCCGCTGTTTTGCGTGGACCATGCAGGGTGCACGGACACCGTTTCAAGGAAGCAACAATTGAATTGTTCGTGCTGCCGCCCCCATTGCCCCATTCCCATGGCCCTTTGCCCATGTCCCCGCAGCCCTTGTCCTGCGTGTGTTTCGTGTGATACGCGCTATACGTGTCTGCTTCCGTGTCTGCCTCTGGAGGTCGTGTTACGCGTTCTGCGTGTGCTGCGCGTTCTGCACGTTCCGCCCATGCTGCCTCTGCTGTTGCCTCTGCAACTGCCACGGGTGTGTTGCGTGTTCTACAGAGTCTCATTTCTTTGTTTGTGATGCCACCAAAATTTCAGCCCCCGTTGTACGACCATAGGCTCCCACGGGACGACTGTGCGGCCGATATCCAGTACGGTATCCGGCCCGGGGAGTCCTGGCTCATCGGCTATACTGAGGACGAGGTGTGGGACCATATCATGGCCCCCATAGAGAATCTACAATGCCAAGCCCTACGGGACCACGGAAGGCCGGACGTGCTATCTCTAGTACCTAGGTACAATGCATTTCTAATTCTATTGGGGATGGTGCGACCAATGCAGGTGGACGGGGTTTGGGACCGCAAGGGCCTATTATACAATCCCTATATGGCAAACATGCTGACACGTCGCCAATATTACTTGCTGCAACGGTTGCTACGTACCGATGTGGTCTCGCTATTGGAAGACTGCAATGGCCAATGGACGGGAGCTTGGTGCATGGGGGGTGGGGCCTGCGGCGATGAGTCCGTGGTGCCCCACAAGGGGATGCTAGCGGGCCCCTTGAAAATGTTCATTGCCCGGAAACCGCACCCAATCGGGATACGTTGTATTGCCTGGCGGACGCAACATGGGGGTACGTGGTGGACATGTATTTGTACACCGGTGTACGGGGCATGCTACGCCGCTACGGCACTGCGGCGGGAAACTTTGACGCCAAAAACATCATGAAGTTGTGGGCATCATTGCTACCCGAGGGGACGGTGCTATGTGCCGACTCCTTTTTCGGGTCCCACGGCCTCACAAAGGAATTGGCCGCCAACAAGCGGGCATTCCTCATGATGACGAAGAGGTCCACGTACGGCGTGACATGGGCCGGGGAGCAGGTGCAGGAGGGGCAGACGGCGGTGTGCACTGTTGCGGATTTCAAGTACAGTTTGTGCGTGTACAAGAATCCGAAGGTCGGGCACAAACCCCCCCGCGTTGTGCCGATGTTGACGAATGTGTGGTTTGCCCCAAGGGGACCACCTCACCGGCGAAGCGGGCGCGAAGTGCACCCCGTGGTGGCGGCGTAGAGCGCACTGTCGCGCGGTGTCGATGGTGTGAACCAGATGGCCCTGTAGATGAGGCAGGTTGGCCGCCAGATGACATGGGCCCACGCAGTGCGTGCGTTCGTGCTCCGGTACGCGGTTGTGAATGCGTTCACAACTTGCCGGCAATTGGGACTTTGCAAGGAGACCACTAGTATGTGGGAGTGGCAATGGCAAGTGTTGCGGCGGCGGTACTTTGCCCACCCCCTCCGACAAGAGGTACACGTGCCA
Source organism: Eutreptiella sp. 'Long Island Sound 2002' (assembly GCA_964036045.1). Lineage (NCBI taxonomy): Eukaryota > Euglenozoa > Euglenophyceae > Eutreptiales > Eutreptiaceae > Eutreptiella > Eutreptiella sp. 'Long Island Sound 2002'. The sequence continues at coordinate 6,221,502 of OZ038392.1, forward strand.
GTGGCGACACAACGGCGGCATGTGTGCCACTTTTGCAAGAGGAGAAGAACCGGTTATCAATGTACCGGTTGTGGAAAGGCGTTCCACGTGTTGTGCTTTGCACCGGGACATGGCTATGGAGGTGTGCAAGGCGCACGGGACATGGAGGTAGACGAGGAGGACGAGGAGGTGTGGGAGGAGGACCATGAGGAGGACGAGGAGGACGAGGAGGACTAGGAGGACGAGGAGGACGAGGAGGACGAGGAGGATGAGGAGGACGAGGAGGACGAGGAGGATGAGGAGGATGAGGAGGACGAGGAGGATGAGGAGGATGAGGAGGATAGGGAGGATGAGGAGTAGTGTGGTGGAATGGGGGGCTTGAACGAGACGATCATGGAGGCGGGGCCTCTGCTATCCCTACCCATGGGACCAGTGCGAACCCTGGGGGACAACCGCTTAGGCTGGATACCCAACTATGAGGACGCGGCCCCTCCTCGATGTGCGCCCGTGTGCACAGCGACGTGCTGCGTGTTCTGCGCGTTCTGCGCGTTCCGGTATTTCAATTCTGCACGTGCCTCTGGAGGCACGTGTTCGGCGTGCTACGCGTTCTGTGCGTGTTAATTGGTCTATACGTGTTGTACGCGTTGTGCGCGTTCTACGCGTTTTCAAAACTCTACGTGCAACACTGTGGGCCACAAAAGCGCGCCTCCGGCCAGAAACGTACAGATGGTAGACGAAGGAAAATGGTTGGAACCCGGAATTTCACATGTTACATGGGTGCACTATGATGCAACAATGTGCCTTGCATGTTTCGTTTGCTGGATATTGCCCGTTTTGCACTTTTTGCGATTTGATCTTTGAGCAATGGGGGGGGCTGGGTCTAAGTGTTGGTTGTGCAAAGACCCCAATGGTATTGTTGAGCAAAGGGGGGTGGAGTCCACCTCAAGATGGGGGGCATTCTTGAGAAGTGTGACCCCTGATGGGCGGCCGGGGGACTACCATCATGCAGCATACCGCATCCTAAACAGCATTGCAAAGCGCACTGAGACCACCCTTCAGGCCCCCCCCCCTGGTACCCTTGGTAAGGCCCAAGCTCTTGCAGCTTTGCGGGCCTTCAAACAAGCCCTCAAGGATGAGACCTCAGGCATCCCCCTGAGGGTGCCTCTCCCCTCAGCCTCGAGGGCCACAGAAAAAGATTTCGATCTTACAAGCACCAAATTTTTCCCAACCTCCCCCCCCTTCCAAAGGCAATTTGTGGATTGCCTCAAAGAGCATGTCCCCACAGTGAGGACCCCTGGTGGACCTCCATTATGGGTTGTTGTGCATGTGTGACATGCACATGCAATCATGGTGAAATGCATTGAGGGTTTGTATGAGCTTTGGAGGGTGAGGGAGATGTACACTCTAACCCAAGTGGAACGCCACCGTGTGTTGACCACAAAATTTTCAAAATCTTGGGGAGACTCAGGTTGGTCCCCCACCAGGGGGATCCATTGGTGCTTGGCACATTCCATCTTTTTTGCCGAGAAATGGAGGAACATTTTTTCAGGTTTCCTCCAACCCAACGGAGTATCGGCATGGGCCTTACAAGAGGAGGCTCAAAAATTGTTTTAAGGGTTGGTCCTTGGTGAGGCCAAGTAGGTCCCTCCGCCACATGCACCATTGCATGTCCATGAACTCCCTGGAGCAAGGGCTTTTGGGACTGGAGGCAGCCAAGGCCTCAGACATTGATGACTTTGTATGAAAAAAGACCATACATGCTTTGTGCCAAGTGTTTTGGGTTCTTTGTCCTAGGGAGGGATGGAGGAGGGGTGCGCGATAACTACCCGTGATAACTATGCGATAACTGAGTTATCGCGCGATAACTAGTGCTCTAACTAGTTAGAGCAAGGTGCTCTAACTGTGTTCTAACCGTGTTCTAACAGTGCTCTAACTCTTTGACCCCCCCCCCAAAACCACCCCCATGATGCGCGTTATGTGGGGAAAGAAGGGGGATGGGGGTTTTTCGAGGGTGCTGAATCCATTTTTTTTTAGGTGGTTTGCCCCAAAATTGAGGGTAGGTGGGTGTTCCGGAAATTGCGTTGTAACTAGGGGTTCCGCACCACGCCCTAGAACGCTGCATCCCATATGCGCCTGAAAACCACAGGCAACTGGCACGACCCGGGGATCCTCGACTCAAAAGCAACTGGAGCTCTAAAAGGCTCCATCAGGAAGGCCTTTGTGGGAGATACCCTGTTCCGCATCCAGTGGATTGACGGATCGTACCAGTTTGGGGAGTACTCGTTACAGACACGGCCGAGAAACTAGCAGAGGTCCGCGTTCCTGCCAATGACGACACTGACGACACCATGTGGGTGGACCTGCCATGGCTTTTCCGTGACGAACAGAACGCTGTCCAAGCGCTGGGCCGCCTTATTGAGGTCGTTCAAGCACAGAATGCCGCTACCCAGTGATCTCCACGCGCCCCCAAACCATGGTCACAGCCCAGGTGTTTTCGCCATGCTTGGCAGAGCCTTGCCTCGTTGTTGCAGTGCGAAGAGAGCTTGCCCTCCATGGGCACAGTACTAGGGCTACTCACCCAACGTATCTGTCGCTGGTCTCAAGAACTTATGCGCCGGGAGCCTCACTTTCTGCCCCCCACACTTACCACGCTCTCCGAACAAATGCTCGATGTCGTCATGCGCCTCCCTACAACCGAACTCCCCGAATGTTGTTTTTCGACTGCTCCCCCCCAGCGTTTATACACTCCAACATGATCTCCAGCTACTGTCCACACGCCTCGCAGACCTCACCTACGCCCCTGACATCCTTCCCCACCTCACTACTGCTCAAGCCCACAATGATGCCCCCGCGCCTCCGCACATCCTTAAGTTCGTTGTACCCAGCCCCTTGCCCCCTTCCCTGACCGCGTACCCCCATCTACCAGTGTTCCGAGCTTTTCTGCTAAATCATAAAACATTAGGCACAGCGGTTGCAGCTTGGTCCACTGCCAATGGACTATCGTCCTCGTCCTCTTGGGATTTCCTCACCCCTTTCCGTTTCTTCACCGAATTCACCTCCTCATGTGAAGACTGGCTCAGTGACGCCGAATCCCTAGGGTACCATGTCTATCGCAGCATGTCATGGGCATCTGCCCTCCATGCTGCCTTCTCAATTCAACATACAGTAGGACAATTTTTGTGGACGTCACCTTTTCGCCTACCGTGTCACACCCCCACATATGTTGCACCCTTCCACAATCCACCGCACCCACACCTGTCAACACAACACCCCGTCTTCCTCCCTGCCATCCCCCCACCTTTGTGCTCGGATATGAACCAAGGCCTCAGCGCCACACACGCTCTCAAAGCTATCGTTCATCAGGCCAGTGCAAAGTCCCCCTTCACAATTATGGCCTCCCTCCCTGCAGCGGTAGACCTCCCCAGCGCATTGCCCGACCTGCTCCAACCCCATTTTCAGACCTATGATTTTGTCCCCCCTTTCCCCCTTTCACACCTTGCTGGGCGTCCTGCCCTAGCCTCCTTGGTCCGCATATGGTATATCGCCTACGACCCCTAGACGGCCCCCTCCCTTCCACCAGTCTGTTTCTGGGCACACGTGAAAAACCAGCTGTCCCCGCTGTTACGGCCTGCACACGTACACTTCAACCCCCCTCTTTTTTCTGATGCATTTGATTTTACCCCCAGTGAACTTACATTTGAGTCGTCAGCCCGCAACAATATCTTTCTTCAACTCTGCAAAGATGAGGTAGAGGTCTGCCGAACAGCCCTAGCGCCCAAGTGGCACAGAGGGAGGCGTGACCTGGTCTTTAAAAAAGACTGGTTCGCCATTTTCGCCTCTTGGGACCGCATCAACTCAGCCCTGTGTCTCAGCAGTGACAAAAATGTCAAAAAATTGCACAGCCTCCGAACCACCAGGGCGTCTGTTAAACAGTTGGGGAGCTGGATATACAGGATGTGGTGCCTCAGTGACGGACGGTCCTATATCGGCCAAACTGGAGCCAAAGGCCAATTCCGGCGAACGGGAGATAGAGGCAAGGACCACATCCGCCTGGGTGCTGACTACCTCCGCGGATGGGGCCCGGGCAATACAAACATTTTACTTGCAGATGTATATAGATGGATCTGCCAGAAAGGACCTGAAAATTTTGTTATTACACCCCTAGAGTTCACGGTGCCTTCGTGGGCCCCCACCAGGGAGGCATGGTGGATGAGGGAATGGGGTCTAGGGTCCCTTGTGAACAGGGATGTTCCGAGTATGCGCAGGGGCAAATGGGATTTTCTTGCACAACGGAAATTCTGGGCAAAAGAAATTGAGTCAGCCGGTGGCTCCCTCCTGTCCATTGCAAAGTCGATTGCGTCCTCCCCTCAACCCATACCCCAGCACAGATACTCACCCCCCATGCTACTGGCGATAGTGACTGCCACCTGTCGATATCTGCCTGTGTCTACCCACAGGACCCTCTTCGATAGAGTCTCAGCCTAGTTTGGCACGTTTTTTAAAGTACGCCTCCCATACCGAATCACACTCCGCCTCCCACTAGTGCAAAGAAACCTCAAGCACACCCTGCGGTCCGATTTTGAGTCTATTTTCAAGAAGGTTGAAGCCTAGCCACCCCCCCTCCAGCGCTACCTCACGGACCGTATTTATTTCGTCCGGAGCCGCCTTCGCTCTGTCAGCGACAGACTCCTCGGCCGAAACCTCGATGCCTACCCCACAACCGCCCTGGAACTGGAATCCTCAGATAGATGTGCTTGCCACGCCTGGCGCTCCCACCCAGGTGTCAGTTTTTTGAAAGGCCACGCCTTCTTTAGAGATCCTTCTATCCTGTCAGACCTCTTCCCTGCATTGGACGTAAGCGTGTTCTCCCAAAATTTTAAGAATGCCACTATTCCGTCTTGGTCCCGGTTCGAGACTGACCTCCCGGATAATTTAGCGTCCCTTTGCCGTTCCCTCCCAGACCACCGAAAAACATGGGCCACCTCCCTCGGCTCCCGCCTCCTATCTTTGTGCAAGGATTCATACGAACAACAAAGGTGTCAATATCCGAAGTGCGTGCATGGCCCCCATGTATCTGCCCAACGCCACCGTGTACCGCCCAACCTGGTGATCTCTGTCTTTCATAAAGGAACGTTTGTACCCAATTTTTCGTGTGCCCTCCTATGGCGCCAAATGTACTAGGACACACTCCTCCACGCCCCCCGTTTTACTGAGATCGCGCGACTGCATACACGGACCGATGCCACGTTTGTTTTGTCTTGGCGGCTGCTTGATTACCTTTATATGTCTTTCTACGGCAAATACTCCCCATACTCCGTGTACCACACGTGTTCCCCCCTACGCAAGTCCACGGTTATCCAGGCAATCGCGCTGTACCAACAATACCCAGGATCAGGTTGTGCCAAAGCTGTCGTGGAACCCCTGCTCTCACGCCTGTCAGCAGCGCTACGCACAGCAGGACCCATGTGCCTGGATCCCACACGACTGACCTCCTGGTCCCTACACAGGCTGTTTGCCCTCACTGAAATTAAGACCTCGGCCCGTAAATACATGTCCTCCCTCACACACAATATGCAACCCCCGGCCCACACCCCGAGTGCAGCAGGCCGTCATGTTTCACTACTGGAGCGGCCAGACCGCTCAGGCGCACATAGACGCTGCAGACCCAGCGTCCGACCCGTCCCCCCAGATGCTGCTTCTTTCCTAGATGAATATGTCAGTACCACTCCCGAACCCCCACCGCTCTTTGAGCCCTTGGATGCTGGCCGCCTCTTGAACCCCGCCCCTGCTGGGCCTGAGGCCACGGTAGGGGCCCCATGTACCCACACTCACGAGTCCCCGCCACTAAAAAAGCCATCACAGTGTTTCAAAGTCCCTGACATGTTGATCCTTATCAAGCAAAAAATCAAAGAACTAGAGGATGCCTGATTATTCAAACAACGGGAAGTAATTAGACACGGAAGCCACCCTTTCCGCAGATATGGCCGCCTGATGTCTCGCCGTCTTTCCCTTATTTGGAAGAGCGCTTGCTCCCATCCCAGTGTTTTAGAATTCATAAGCATGCAGGAACTACGTACGGTGGTCGGCCGTTGGTCCGCCCAATATGCCGGTGATTGTACCACGCTTGCGGAACTTGACCTTGTGGAAATGTTTCCGAACGTGAATCGACCGTCTATCCCACCCGCTCTGATTTTCTTTTTTGAACATCACTGCAACACACATAATATGCGGAGCCAAGCCGCACGTTTCTTCATCCACAAAGGTGGAGTGAAAGGCCTGGACTCTATTGCTCATGATTGCCCCCGTCCGGGGGTTTTCAAATTCTCTTTCCATGACGTGATGCATTTTGTTCTATGGGACTTGATGTTCAATGACACTTTCGTGATGTGTTCGTCGGTGTTTATTCAGTCCCTGGGTACTGCAATCGGTGGATCAGCCTCAGCCCAATATGCCTCCCTTGCTGTCGCCCGACAAGAAGCTTAGGCGGCTCTATACGCACGTAGACTTCGTTGCTAAAAGGCACGATTCATGGCGATTTCAACATCCGTTTTTTGCATCCAAAAAAAGCATATCATTTTTTCGGCGAACTCCACGTGTATTTTCATCGTGGGATACAACAACCTCGCCTTTTCTTGCATCCAGAGGTGCACATATACACCCCCTATTCCGGGCTGAAAATTGTATGATTTAAAATTTTTGGGCATTGCACTGCCCAAAATTTTGAAATGGCTTTTTTCGGTGGGTTCTCCAGTACACCTCTATAGTCATCTCCACAGGTGATGTCCTACTGCAGCAGCAGGCATCAAAACTTGGCATACCCGTTATCAATGGGTCATCGCACCGCGGTGTTATACTCGGAAGGCCACGTATACTGTACCTTGCCCAATCACTTCCATTCCTGTCCAAATGTGCACTTGAACATGGACATCCAGTACTTTTGGGCACTGCAGTGTCCAAAAAATTTAAAACTCCGCATTTCACTCCTATTGGTTCCCATTGCGTAACACCTGACAAAGGACGTATGAATCATCGGACGTTGGTACTCATCCTCTGCTCATTGGAAACGTACTGCCGGTTGTCTGACTGCCACCTTGGAGTGTACCCAGGCTTTGGAACGTTCCACGTCCATTGGGGGATACATTGTTTGGATCTTCGCTAGCTGCTTTTGGTCTATGCCGCATCAGGTTTGTTTTGTGATAGTGTCTCTGTTTTCTTTGTCCCCTTACCTTTGCTGCCTGCGAACAGGACTTTTGTCCATGGATGCGGCTCCCTTCCGGCAGTTCCTTAGTTCGAAGGTATATGCTTCAAAGGAGGATCAATCTGAGGTTGTGGGTAGGGATAAGGGTGCCGATGAGTTTTGTACGTGGGTGTTAGATCTCCGGTTGGGGTGGAGAAGTAGGCGGCCCGTTGGTGAATACATCCAACAAAGGGACATGCGGACCGTTAATTGTCTGCCGGACCAATGGTTCCGTGTTGCTCAGCAAGAGATTTTTAATATATGGTCTGTTCTACACAAGAGGTGTCGTCCACGTGCCAAGAGGGCTGTAGGTGTCCAACCCAAGAGTCGTGTGCAACGTAGGTGTTTGGCTCACATGGGTCAATGTTCTTACAATGTACCCTCCTTTGCTGTTCAAGGAGCAACTGCGTGCACCAGTCTTTGGCAGACCTTGGAAGGTAAACCCGCTGTCCTATGGTTCGATAATTTTTATAGACGTAACTTCCGGGCTGTGCCTGGTAATGAGAACCGGTCCCTTAATTGTACAGCCGGTGCTATCATACTCTTGAAACGACCTGTTGACGTTATGCCGTCTTTTCCTAGCCTCTCGGTTTTCCGGCAGAGGATTGGGTACACTGCAGACTTGTTGGGGCAGAGCCATAAAAACTTCATTGATGGCTTGCAAGGGTTGATGCACAACCCCATCCGCCTTCAACATGTTCATTGTCCCTTGGACATACGACGGGCTAATGTTACCAGCCCAGCTTGGACCCCCTTTTTTCTCACACACCTAACTGTGTCCGCTACCCCCGACCTTGTCTCTATTATTCACGGGCTCCAGGAGGTGCAGCAGCACACACAGCACCGTCTTCCACTGTTGGTCGACGAAAATATTCACTACCGTGTCCTTAAGCTCGTTTACAGCATCAGCTATGCTCGGTACAACGTGCCCCTGTTCATTACACGTACCCCGGTAGTGTATGGCACATGGCACCCATATAAATATTGTGTAACCCTGTGCTATAGAAGATTCTTCCCTTTATTTACCTATTTTTCCTATGGTTCACTCAATTTGGGCACTGCAGTGCCCAACTTTCCAAAACTCATCTATATGGAGCGTATGATTCTGGTGCTCTTGCACTTGGCCCATAAGTGGCGCCAACCTTTGGAACAGAAGTTACAGACTCTAAGGGGTTTGCACCGACCGGGTAACACTAATCACAACACACTTCTTACACAGGTGCAAGGGTTGGTAACGCTGCTGTATGGTTACATTCCAGCCTTTTTTATTATTGGGTCGCAAGTGAGGGATTGTCATTGGTCTGCACAGGGAGGGCAGCACGCTGCACGGCCATTGCTGAGCCGTTGCCTACACGTCCTTCTGAGGCTCACCCTAGTTTATGAGGACAAGGTTGAATATGTCGCACCATTGTTGTTGCTAGGTTGTTGTGGTCCCAGTGGTTTGCCCGCTTGCCTGGGGTGGCACACAATGAGGAACCGTGTGAGGCCCTGCTAAGCCGTGTTGTGCACTTAACGGCACAACACCCTGGGAACTGTACGTTGCAACAGGTGCATGACCTGTTTATACTCACTCCCGTTGCAGGCCAGACCCCAAAGCACCTGCAGTACGTTAATGTTCCCAAGGGACTGCCACAACTGGTTGATCGTCTTTTCACCAGATTGATGGCGCGATTTGATGTTGGTGTTATACCCCCCCCGGCCTGGTCCAGTCAGAAGGGGAGTATCGTGCAAGACAGGTGGGATCCTGCCAAGATGGATTTTCCTTGCGCACTACATACGGTGCTCACTTCAGAGCATTACCGAGATCTATGTGCCAAGACATTGCAGACACTTGTTAAACCTGTTAAAGTTGATGCTGACGTGATGACGGAGCTGGGTAGACACGTGCCACAACGTCCTCCAGGTGATATGGACACAACAGTAGCATAGGCACACGACATGTTACGCGCATGTAATACAGCAGACCGGTACAAGCGACGCCGGCCAACACGCGCTTTTGCGCAAAGGGACCCCGCCCGGATACCCGCCCCCCCCAATGCTGATGGCGACAGTGACAGTGATGAGGACCCCCCCCCCCCGCTGGTGGGGCAGCCGGAGATCCAGACCTGAGGGCTGCTGATTTTGTGGGTGATGATGGATGGGACCCGGACCCCCCCCCCCCTCCAGAAGCAGTGTCTGTTCATAGTGATGATTTCGATGCCCCCGTGGCTGTCCTTTCGGAGCTAAATGAGTTTGACCCTCGATTTTTACCACGTGCATCCGACTGTGATGCTATTTCTGCCATCTGTGTTCAATCGTCGAGCGCTGCCAGTAGTCATCAACATTAGAAGCCCGTAAATCAACCATTTGTAGCCCTTTGGCCTTTTGTAGTGTGCCCTGTGACCCTTTGTTAGCCCCTTTGCTAAGCTATGCCTTCGGATACCGAACTGCCGGAAGGGGATGAGCAGCAGACCGCATCGCAAGCCGTTCACACAGCAGAGAAGACACGGGCGCAGTCGGGGCAGGCTCCAATGAAGCGGACGGGGACCGACCGGGCAACGGAAACATTCCTGACAACGTGGATCAAAAAGGAACATGTCAAGATACAGCTAACGAAGATAAGATTTGACACCGACCTCACGCGTGGGCAGACCAGAGAGAGAGACGAGGAGTCAGTACTATCGCGGATCGCAAGCCTGAGGACAAATCCACCCTGCCGGCCTATCTCAAACATTCTCATATGGGGAAACGAAGGTACACTACCATCCTATCACACACGCGTTGTGATTTTCACACATTCTGGTTGTTTGGGCACTGCATTCCCCATCTCGCTGATATCTCCCATCTCCCATCTCCCTGTGGTGCATTTTTGTATCAGCTGAAATTCCCTACTGCTTGGGCGGGGCTCATATCCTGACGGCACTCCAAAGACTTTACCGAGAATACTGTGCGAACTCACGGGCACTGCCGGACTGGTTACAACACGTCTAGTGCGAGGAGATCAGACACGACTGTCCTGTTGACATCAGAGAGATTATTGGAGGCGATCACAACGCGGTACAACACTCAGTGAACAAGCTGAGTATGGGACAAGTGGCCGCTCGAATTTGGACTGAAGTGCAGAAGGGCAAAGCGAAAGAGATGCTGCTGGTGGCTCTGCGGAAGTGTGGCCGGCTGGGTGAGAAAACATCTGTGGTATGAGAGATGCACGATGAGACCACCGTTGTCAGTCCTTTGCGTACCTGTGGCCTGTCCAACACTGTATGCTTGCCAGGACTCAATCTGGAAGAATTGGAGACCGCTGGTTTCATTACTGCAGATATATGGTGGCCGCGTGGCTGATTTTATTGACACCTTTGAGAAGACTGCCGGTGAAGCTCCTGTGTGCTCTGAGTACCTGTTTTCGTCGTCTTTTGGTGTTCATGGGAACTGCAGTGCCCAAATTCGATGCGACCCTAATTTTTGCACTGCAGTGCTCAACCCCTACACTCTGCGGCCGTTGACGGGACTGCATGGCGACGAGATGGATGAAATACTGCTGTACATGGCTGGAGATGGGGCCAAGATCGCAGGACTACATGCCAAGGCCACACTGTTGAAGCGGGACCGCCTGTGGGAGATGCTGTACCTTCACCCGGACAACACGCTCATCCATCCTTCTCGACCTATGTTTATGGGGCGGCAGGGTCTGGCGTGATCGCTGTTGACCCCCCCCCCCCGACACACGACGTAAGGCTGGTTGGATCCCAGTGGTACCAGTGGTCTCCTGTTCTAACAGTGAACGTGCATGAAATGCAAAGAGTCCGCAAACTGCTTGCAAAGTCGCCGAGGGCCGCCAAATTGTCACTGGGGAAATGGACCTGGAGTGCCGAAAATCCTTTACCAAGCTGGGACACCATCCAGAAAGCACCGCTGTGGCAGGATGAGGAATGGGCTGACCTGAAGATTGCGCTGGCGAGGCCTGTCAAGGAAACTGCAGTGACAGCGACTGATGGGGAGAAATCAACAACTATCTAGCTCAACAAGCCGCAGGATGGGACTGAAGCAACTGGAGCTCGGGCAGAGGCAATTGCGTTGGTTCGTTGCGAGGCTATCCCGCATACGATTGCATTGAGGGAGTACAAACTGGTAGGCAACCGTTAGGCATAAAAATGGGATCGATTTCGCATTGCTGGTCACTTTAGCCACTGCAGTGCCCATCTGTAATGAAATGTGCTTTTGACAACAGGTCTTCATTGAGTGTACGAAGGAACAAATGGACGATATCCATCCACTGGTGCTGAAAGTTGCTGGGCAGTTGGTACCTGTGGCTATTGGTGGAATGGCGGCCGACGTTAAGTTCCTGGTTGATCAGTTGCGCGACTCTGAGGAGTGTGGAGGCTGGCAGTATGTTATGACCGCTTTTTTTCATCAGGCAGTCGGTCACCCGACCTATCGGTTCGAGGAGAGGACTATTTGCTTCTGTGTCCCAGACAAGTTTAGGGTGAAGGTCCCGAATATTTTCATTTGCGATCGAGGTGCATACGGCAGCACCATTGGTCTGGCAGCGGCTGGTTGGCTCCTGCGTGTGCTTGGTATTGTTCCCCGACGCGACACACAATCCGAGGATGAAGTGTGGCTCCTGCTTTTGACAGCATCGGCGGTATTGCCAGCACAGCTCCTGTTCTGCCTTCCTGAGTCCCCCTGTCTGGCAGCTTGTTTCACTGGGCGCCAGGGTTTGTTTAACGAGTTCTGTGAACAGCTAGCGGCGTATGTGCAGGAGATGGACTGTGTGTACTTGGTTAACTGGGACGCTTGGATGCCAAGGATTAGGGACTGTATGCCAGTTGTGGTGCAGCGCAGCTATGTGTATAGCGACCTAGTCGGCTATCAGACATCAGACATCAGACTTTTATGGACCATCACCCCCAAAGCCCCCCCCCCCCCCACCCCAACACCCTTTCTAACCCCCCCCCCCCCCCTGTGTCAGACTTCGCCCCCCCCCCCCCCCCCTGTGTCCCCCCCCAATATCAGACTTGTCCCATTGTCACCACACCCTTGAGGTGTAGAAGTGGGTTGTGGTCTCGACCCTAGCGTCTGAAACCCAACCAGTGCTTGCAACCCCTTCAATGATGGTACGTGCCCCCCCCCCCCCCCGCCCCATCCCACCCCATCTCTCTGACTGCAACCGATCGGGGGGCTCATATGTGACTGAAGACAAGTGGGAACAGAATCTCCATGTCTGGCCCAAGCAACCTCACCTCAGCTAATCGGGTCAGTTTTGCTAGAGGGGTGGGTGGGTGTGGGTTCATCGGGTTGGGTAAAGGTAAAGGTAAGTTGCTCGGGCGATCTCCGAACTCCAGCGTATCAGTGATCCCTACCTGTCCCTCGCAGCATCCCTTCCGGCTCGCGGGGTCACCGACACCCTAGCGCCTAGGACACTGCGTTCCGCCCCCACCGGGGTTCGAACCGACGCTGCATCCCTTCCGGCTCGCGGGGTCACCGACACCCTGGCGCCTAGGATATTGCGTTTGGCCTCCACCGGGATTCGAACCGAGCACCTTTAGTTCAGGCGTCACGTGCATGACCGCTGAACTACGAGACCTTCGTTCATCGGGTTGGGCCGGAACTGTGGAGAGGGGGGGTAGTGGGTTTCGAGCACGGCACAACACAGCACGGCACAGCACGGCACATCCCAGCACATCACATCACAGCACACCAAAGCACAACATACAGCATAGCACAGCATATTACAGCACAACACAGCACAACACAGCCCCTACGGCCGCCCAAGAGAGCCTCCCTCCCTCCCTCCCTCCCTCCCTCCCCTCCCTCCCTCCCCTCCCTCCCTCCCCTCCCTCCCTCCCTCCCACCCTGTCATTTCCCTGCTTGTGTGGTTGAGGTTAGGGAGGGTATGCCTGTTTTTCTTTTTCAGGTTTTCTTTTCCAGTAGAATGTTTTCCCACCAGCTTACCAAGGTCCGAACCCAAAAAAAATTAAAATACAAGGTATGTTACTCCGTTCCTTAGTTAGTTCCGGTGGAGGGTGGATGGGGCGCCGCTCCCCCAAGCGCCCCCTTGACACTTATTTACCCCCCCATCAATTTCATATGCCCCCCCTATCAATTTCATGGCCCCCCCTCCATCCATTTCATAGCCCCCCCCCACATCCATTTCATAGCCCCCCCCATCAGTTTCATAGCCCCCTCCCATCAATTTCATAGCCCCCCCCCCCACATCCATTTCATAGCCCCCCCTATCAATTTCCTAGCCCCCTCCCATCCATTTCATAGCCCCCCCCCCTATCAATTTCATAGCCCCCCTCCCTCCATTTCATAGCCCCTCCCGCATCAATTTCATAGCCCTCCCCTATCAATTTCATAGCCCCCCCCCCTCCATTTCATAGCCTCCTGCCATCAATTTCATAGCCCCCCCCTATCAATTTTCATGGCCCCCCCCCCATCAATTTCATATGCCCCCCCATCAATTTCATAGCCCCCCCCCTATCAATTTCATAGCCCCCCCCCCCCCTTATCAATTTCATAGCCCCCCCCATCAATTTCATAACCCCCCCCCATCAATTTCATAGCCCTACCCCCCATCAATTTCACAGCCCTACCCCCCATCAATTTCATAGCCCCACCCCCATCAATTTCATAGGTCCCCCCCATTCAATTTCATAGCCCCCCCCCATCGATTTCATAGCCCCCTGCCCTATCAATTTTATAACCCCCCCTTTATCAATTTCATAGCCCCTCCCCCATCATTTTCATAGCCCCGCCCCCATCCATTTCATAGCCCCCCCCCCATCCAATACATAGCCCCCCCCCTATCAATTTCATAGCCCCCCCCCATCAATTTCATAGCCCCACCCCCATGAATTTCATAGGTTCCCCCCATTCAATTTCATAGCCCCCCCCCCATCTATTTCATACCCCCCCCCTTGACTTCATAGCCCCCCCCCATTGATTCACAGAGGGGTGTAGACCCCTCTTAGGAATTGGCGCGTGGGCACGCTCCGATTCCTAGAGGGGTCTTATTTGGGGGGTCTAGACCCCCCAAATAATTGACGCATGGGCATGCGTCAATTATTTGGGGGGTCTACACAAATATTTGACGCCATCCGTCAAATGGTTGGGGGCTGTACACCCCCCAAATATTTGACGGAACGCCATCCGTGAAATATTTTGGGGCTGTACACCCCCCAAATATTTGACGGAACGCCATCCGTCAAATATTTGGGGGCTGTACACCCCCCAAATATTTGACGGAAGGGGTTCCGTCAAATATTTGGGGGCTGTACACCCCCCAAATATTTGAGGGAACCCCTTCCGTGAAATATTTTGGGGCTGTACACCCCCCAAACATTTGACGGAACGCCATCCGTCAAATATTTGGGGGCTGTACCCCCCCCAAATATTTGACGGAACGCCATCCGTCAAATATTTGGGGGCTGTACACCCCCCAAATATTTGACGGAACCCCTTCGGTGAAATATTTGGGGGCTGTACACCCACCAAATATTTGACGGAACCCCTTCCGTCAAATATTTGGGGGCTGTACACCCACCAAATATTTGACGGAACCCCTTCCGTCAAATTTTTGGGGGCTGTACACCCACCAAATATTTGACGGAACCCCTTCCGTGAAATATTTTGGGGCTGTACACCCCCCAAAGATTTGACGGAACCCTTTCCGTCAAATATTTGGGGGCTGTACACCCCCCAAATATTTGACGGAACGCCATCCGTCAAATATTTGGGGGCTGTACACCCCCCAAATATTTGACGGAACGCCATCCCTCAAATATTTGGGGGCTGTACACCCCCCAAATATTTGACGGAACGCCATCCGTCAAATATTTTGGGGCTGTGCACCCCCCAAAAATTTGACGGAACGCCATCCGTCAAATATTTGGGGGCTGTACACCCCCAAAATATTTGACGGAACGCCATCCGTCAAATATTTGGGGGCTGTACACCCCCCAAATATTTGACGGAACGCCATCCGTCAAATATTTGGGGGCTGTACACCCCCCAAATATTTGACGGAACCCCTTCCGTGAAAAATTTTGGGCCTGTACACCCCCCATCTATTTGACAGAACGCCATCCGTCAAATATTTGGGGGCTGTACACCCCCCAAATATTTGACGGAACCCCTTCCGTGAAATATTTTGGGGCTGTACACCCCCCAAATATTTGACGGAACGCCATCCGTCAAATATTTGGGGGCTGTACACCCCCCAAATATTTGACGGAACCCCTTCCGTGAAATATTTGGGGGGTGTACAGCCCCAAAATATTTCACGGAAGGGGTTCCGTCAAATATTTGGGGGCTGTACACCCCCCAAATATTTGACGGAACCCCTTCCGTGAAATATTTGCGGGCTGTACACCCCCCAAATATTTGACGGAACCCCTTCCGTGAAATATTTTGGGGCTGTACACCCCCCAAATATTTGACGGAACCCCTTCCGTGAAATATTTTGGGGCTGTACACCCCCCAAATATTTGACGGAACGCCATCCGTCAAATATTTGGGGGCTGTACACCCCCCAAATATTTGACGGAACGCCATCCGTCAAATATTTTGGGGCTGTGCACCCCCCAAATGTTTGACGGAACCCCTTCCGTGAAATATTTGGGGGCTGTACACCCCCCAAATATTTGACGGAACGCCATCCCTCAAATATTTGGGGGCTGTACACCCCCCAAATATTTGACGGAACGCCATCCGTCAAATATTTTGGGGCTGTGCACCCCCCAAAAATTTGACGGAACGCCATCCGTCAAATATTTGGGGGCTGTACACCCCCAAAATATTTGACGGAACGCCATCCGTCAAATATTTGGGGGCTGTACACCCCCCAAATATTTGACGGAACGCCATCCGTCAAATATTTGGGGGCTGTACACCCCCCAAATATTTGACGGAACCCCTTCCGTGAAAAATTTTGGGGCTGTACACCCCCCATCTATTTGACAGAACGCCATCCGTCAAATATTTGGGGGCTGTACACCCCCCAAATATTTGACGGAACCCCTTCCGTGAAATATTTTGGGGCTGTACACCCCCCAAATATTTGACGGAACGCCATCCGTCAAATTTTTGGGGGCTGTACACCCCCCAAATATTTGACGGAACCCCTTCCGTGAAATATTTTGGGGCTGTACACCCCCCAAATATTTGACGGAACGCCATCCGTCAAATATTTGGGGGCTGTACACCCCCAAAATATTTGACGGAACCCCTTCCGTCAAATATTTGGGGGGTGTACAGCCCCAAAATATTTCACGGAAGGGGTTCCGTCAAATATTTTGGGGCTGTAGACCCCCCAAATATTTGACGGAACGCCATCCGTCAAATATTTTGGGGCTGTACACCCCCCAAATATTTGACGGAACGCCATCCGTCAAATATTTGGGGGCTGTACAGCCCCCAAATATTTGACGGAACCCCTTCCGTCAAATATTTTGGGGCTGTACAGCCCCCAAATATTTGACGGAACGCCATCCGTCAAATATTTGGGGGCTGTACACCCCCCAAATATTTGATGGAACCCATTCCGTGAAATATTTTGAGGCTGTACACCCCCCAAATATTTGACGGAACCCCTTCCGTCAAATATTTGCGGGCTGTACACCCCCCAAATATTTGACGGAACCCCTTCCGTGAAATATTTTGGGGCTGTACAACCCCCAAATATTTGACGGAACCCCTTCCGTGAAATATTTTGGGGCTGTACACCCCCCAAATATTTGACGGAAGGGGTTCCGTCAAATATTTTGGGGCTGTAGACCCCCCAAATATTTGACGGAACGCCATCCGTCAAATATTTTGGGGCTGTACACCCCCCAAATATTTGACGGAATCCCTTCCGTGAAATATTTTGGGGCTGTACACTCCACAAATATTTGACGGCACGCCATCCGTCAAATGTTTGGGGGCTGTACACCCCCCAAATATTTGACGGAACCCCTTCCGTGAAATATTTTGGGGCTGTACACCCCACAAATATTTGACGGAACGCCATCCGTCAAATTTTTGGGGGCTGTACACCCCCCAAATATTTGACGGAACCCATTCCGTGAAATATTTTGGGGCTGTACACCCCCCAAATATTTGACGGAACGCCATCCGTCAAATATTTGGGGGCTGTACAGCCCCCAAATATTTGACGGAACCCCTTCCGTGAAATATTTTGGGGCTTTACACCCCCCAAATATTTGACGGAACGCCATCCGTCAAATATTTGGGGGCTGTACACCCCCCAAATATTTGACGGAACCCCTTCCGTCAAATATTTTGGGGCTGTAGACCCCCCAAATATTTGACGGAACGCCATCCGTCAAATATTTGGGGGCTGTACACCCCCCAAATATTTGACGGAACCCCTTCCGTGAAATATTTGGGGGCTGTACACCCCCCAAATATTTGACGGAACGCCATCCGTCAAATATTTGGGGGCTGTACACCCCCCAAATATTTGACGGAAGGGGTTCCGTCAAATATTTTGGGGCTGTAGACCCCCCAAATATTTGACGGAACGCCATCCGTCAAATATTTTGGGGCTGTACACCCCCCAAATATTTGAAGGAACGCCATCCATCAAATATTTGGGGGCTGTACAACCCCCAAATATTTGACGGAACCCCTTCCGTGAAATATTTTGGGGCTGTACACCCCCCAAATATTTGACGGAACCCCTTCCGTCAAATATTTTGGGGCTGTAGACCCCCCAAATATTTGACGGAACGCCATCCGTCAAATATTTGGGGGCTGTACACCCCCCAAATATTTGACGGAACCCCTTCCGTGAAATATTTGGGGGCTGTACACCCCCCAAATATTTGACGGAACGCCATCCGTCAAATATTTGGGGGCTGTACACCCCCCAAATATTTGACGGAAGGGGTTCCGTCAAATATTTTGGGGCTGTAGACCCCCCAAATATTTGACGGAACGCCATCCGTCAAATATTTTGGGGCTGTACACCCCCCAAATATTTGAAGGAACGCCATCCATCAAATATTTGGGGGCTGTACAACCCCCAAATATTTGACGGAACGCCATCCGTCAAATATTTTGGGGCTGTACACCCCCCAAATATTTGACGGAACCCCTTCCGTGAAATATTTTGGGGCTGTACACCCCCCAAATATTTGACGCCACCCCTTCCGTCAAATATTTGGGGGCTGTACACCCCCCAAATATTTGACGGAACCCCTTTCGTCAAATATTTGGGGGCTGTACACCCCCCAAATATTTGACGGAACGCCATCCGTCAAATATTTGGGGGCTGTAGACCCACCAAATATTTCACGGAAGGGGTTCCGTCAAATATTTGGGGGCTGTACAGCCCCCAAATATTTGACGGAACCCCTTCCGTCAAATATTTGGGGGCTGTAGACCCACCAAATATTTGACGGAACCCCATCCGTCAAATATTTGGGGGCTGTACACCCCCCAAATATTTGAAGGAAGGGGTTCCGTCAAATATTTTGGGGCTGTAGACCCCCCAAATATTTGACGGAACGCCATCCGTCAAATATTTTGGGGCTGTACACCCCCAAAATATTTGACGGAACCTCTTCCGTGAAATATTTTGGGGCTGTACACCCCCCAAATATTTGACGCCACCCCTTCCGTCAAATATTTGGGGGCTGTACACCCACCAAATATTTGACGGAACCCCTTCCGTCAAATATTTGGGGGCTGTACACCCCCCAAATATTTGACGGAACGCCATCCGTCAAATATTTGGGGGCTGTACAGCCCCCAAATATTTGACGGAACCCCTTCCGTGAAATATTTTGGGGCTGTACACCCACCAAATATTTGACGGAACGCCATCCGTCAAATATTTGGGGGCTGTACACCCCCCAAATATTTGACGGAACCCCTTCCGTGAAATATTTTGGGGCTGTACACCCCCCAAATATTTGACGGAACCCCTTCCGTCAAATATTTGGGGGCTGTACACCCATCAAATATTTGACGGAACCCCATCCGTCAAATATTTGGGGGCTGTACACCCCCCAAATATTTGACGGAAGGGGTTCCGTCAAATATTTTGGGGCTGTAGACCCCCCAAATATTTGACGGAACGCCATCCGTCAAATATTTGGGGGCTGTACACCCCCCAAATATTTGACGGAACGACTTCCGTGAAATATTTTGGGGGTGTACAGCCCCCAAATATTTGACGGAACGCCATCCGTCAAATATTTGGGGGCTGTACACCCCCCAAATATTTGACGGAACCCCTTCCGTCAAATATTTGGGGGCTGTACACCCACCAAATATTTGACGGAACCCCTTCCGTCAAATATTTGGGGGCTGTACACCCACCAAATATTTGACGGAACGCCATCCGTCAAATATTTGGGGGCTGTACACCCCCCAAATATTTGACGGAACCCCTTCCGTCAAATATTTGGGGGCTGTACACCCCCCAAATGTTTGACGGAACCCCTTCCGTGAAATATTTTGGGGCTGTACACCCCCCAAATAATTGACGGAACGCCATCCCTCAAATATTTGGGGGCTGTACACCCATCAAATATTTGACGGAACCCCATCCGTCAAATATTTGGGGGCTGTACACCCCCCAAATATTTGACGGAAGGGGTTCCGTCAAATATTTTGGGGCTGTAGACCCCCCAAATATTTGACGGAACGCCATCCGTCAAATATTTGGGGGCTGTACACCCCCCAAATATTTGACGGAAGGGGTTCCGTCAAATATTTTGGGGCTGTAGACCCCCCAAATATTTGACGGAACCCCTTCCGTCAAATATTTGGGGGCTGTACACCCCCCAAATGTTTGACGGAACCCCTTCCGTGAAATATTTTGGGGCTGTACACCCCCCAAATGTTTGACGGAACCCCTTCCGTCAAATATTTGGGGGCTGTACACCCATCAAATATTTGACGGAACCCCTTCCGTCAAATATTTGGGGGCTGTACACCCACCAAATATTTGACGGAACGCCATCCGTCAAATATCTGGGGGCTGTACACCCCCCAAATATTTGACGGAACCCCTTCCGTCAAATATTTGGGGGCTGTACACCCCCCAAATGTTTGACGGAACCCCTTCCGTGAAATATTTTGGGGCTGTACACCCCCCAAATGTTTGACGGAACCCCTTCCGTCAAATATTTTGGGGCTGTACACCCATCAAATATTTGACGGAACCCCATCCGTCAAATATTTGGGGGCTGTACACCCCCCAAATATTTGACGGAAGGGGTTCCGTCAAATATTTTGGGGCTGTAGACCCCCCCAATATTTGACGGAACGCCATCCGTCAAATATTTGGGGGCTGTACACCCCCCAAATATTTGACGGAAGGGGTTCCGTCAAATATTTTGGGGCTGTAGACCCCCCAAGTATTTGACGGAACGCCATCCGTCAAATATTTTGTGGCTGTGCACCCCCCAAATATTTGACGGAACGCCATCCGTCAAATATTTGGGGGCTGTACACCCCCCAAATATTTGACGGAACGCCATCCGTCAAATATTTGGGGGCTGTATACCCACCAAATATTTGACGGAACGCCATCGGTCAAATATTTGGGGGCTGTACACCCACCAAATATTTGACGGAACGCCATCCGTCAAATATTTGGGGGCTGTAGACCCACCAAATATTTGACGGAACCCCATCTGTCAAATATTTGGGGGCTGTACACCCCCCAAATATTTGACGGAACCCCTTCCGTCAAATATTTGGGGGCTGTACACCCACCAAATATTTGACGGAACCCCTTTCCGCCATTTTTTTTGGGGGCTGTACACCCCTCAAATATTTGACGGAACGCCATCCGTCAAATATTTTGGGTCTGTAGACCCCCCAAATATTTGACGGAACGCCATCCGTCAAATATTTGGGGGCTGTACACCCCCCAAATATTTGACGGAACGCCATCCGTCAAATATTTGGGGGCTGTACACCCCCCAAATATTTGACGGAACGCCATCCGTCAAATATTTGGGGGCTGTACACCCACCAAATATTTGACGGAACGCCATCGGTCAAATATTTGGGGGCTGTAGACCCACCAAATATTTGACGGAACGCCATTCGTCAAATATTTGGGGGCTGTACACCCCCCAAATATTTGACGGAACCCCATCCGTCAAATATTTGGGGGCTGTAGACCCACCAAATATTTGACGGAAGAGGTTCCGTCAAATATTTTGGGGCTGTAGACCCCCCAAATATTTGACGGAACGCCATCCGTCAAATATTTGGGGGCTGTACACCCCCCAAATATTTGACGGAAGGGGTTCCGTCAAATTTTTTGGGGCTGTAGACCCCCCGAGTATTTGACGGAACGCCATCCGTCAAATATTTTGGGGCTGTGCACCCCCCAAATATTTGATGGAACCCCTTCCGTCAAGTATTTGGGGGCTGTACACCCACCAAATATTTGACGGAACCCCTTCCGTCAAATATTTTGGGGCTGTACACCCCCCAAATATTTGACGGAACCCCTTCCGTCAAATATTTGGGGGCTGTACACCCACCAAATATTTGACGGAACCCCTTCCGTGAAATATTTGGGGGCTGTACACCCCCCAAATATTTGACGGAACCCCTTCCGTCAAATATTTGGGGGCTGTACACCCCCCAAATATTTGACGGAACCCCTTCCGTGAAATATTTGGGGGCTGTACACCCCTCAAAAATTTGACGGAACCCCATCCGTCAAATATTTGGGGGCTGTAGACCCACCAAATATTTGACGGAACCCCTTCCGTGAAATATTTGGGGGCTGTACACCCCCCAAATATTTGACGGAACCCCTTCCCCCCAAAATATGGGGGCCTATGGGGGCCAATGGGGACCTATGGGTGCCTATGGGGACCTATGGGGGCCAAGGGGGGCCTATGGGGGCCTATGGGGGCCTTTGGGGGCCTATGGGGGCCTTTGGGGGCCTATGGGGACGTTTGGGGGCCTATGGGGACATTTGGGGGCCTATGGGGGCCTATGGGGGCCTATTGGCACCTATGGGGACCTATGGGGGCCAAGGCGGCCCTATGGGGGCCTATGGGGACTTATAGGGGCCTACGGGGACCTTTGGGGGCCTATGGGGACCTTTGGGGGCCTACGGGGGCCTATGGGGACCTTTGGGGGCCTATGGGGGCCTATGGGGACCTTTGGGGGCCTATGGGGACCTTTGGGGGCCTATGGGGGCCTATGGGGGCCTATGGGGCTCTATGGGGGCCTATGGGGACCTTTGGGGGCCTATGGGGGCCTATGGGGACCTATGGGGACCTATGGGGGCCTATGGGGACCTATGGGGGCCTATGGGGACCTATAGGGGCCTATGGGGGTCTATGGGGACCTATGGTGGCCTATGGGGGTCTATGGGGACCTATGGGGGCCTATTGGCACCTTTGGGGACCTATGGGGACCTATGGGGGCCAATGGGGGCCTCTGGGGACCTATGGGGGCCTATGGGGACCTATAGGGGCCTATGGGGACCTTTGGGGGCCTATGGGGACCTTTGGGGGCCTATAGGGGCCTATGGGGCTCTATGGGGGCCTATGGGGCTCTATGGGGGCCTATGGGGACCTTTGGGGGCCTATGGGGGCCTATGGGGGCACGTGGGGACCTATGGGAACCTATGGGGACGTATGGGGGCCTATGGGGACCCATGGGGGCCTATGGGGGTCTATGGGGGCCTATGGGGGCCTATGGGGGCCTATGGGGGCCTATGGGGACCTTTGGGGGTCTATGGGGACCTATTGGGGATTATGGGGGCCTATGGGCACCTTTGGGGGTCTACGGGGGCCTATTGGGGCCTATGGGGGCCTATGGGGACCTATGGGGGTTTGTGGAGGCCTATGGGGGCCTGTGGGGACCTATGCGGACCTATGGGCACCTTTGGGGACCTATGGGGACCTCTGGGGGCCGATGGGGACTCATTGGCATCTAGGGGGACCTTTGGGGACCTATGGGCACCTCTGGGGACCCATGGGCACCTTTGGGGGCCTATGGGGGCCTATGGGGGCCTATGCGGACCTATTGGCACCTTTGGGGACCTATGGGCACCTTTGGGGGCCCATGGGGGCCTATGGGGGCCTATGGGCACCTTTTTGTTTGCTACTTTCCTTGCTCACACATTTTCCCCATTTTCTCATTTTGGTGTTCAAAGTCTTTTTTACTTTTGTACTGCCGTGTTTCTGATTGTCCAAGGTGGTTCGCCAATGATTTTTCAATTGTGTCCCCCCTTTTTGTTTTTTTCATTTGGGGGGGGGGGGGGGGTTGATTTAGATTTAGGCATAGTTTCTCCCAATTTCTTGTGGGCATTAGACCCCTAGTCCCACCTCCAATAGATAAGAATATCAGACATCTTCTTGGACAGACCGCACACACAACATCCCTTATCAGACATCAGACATCAGACTTTATACACATAGCTGGTGCAGCGGCCTGGGGACGGGGAAGAGGAGGAGGGGGGGGACGATGTGGAGGAAGAGGAGGAGGGGGAGATCATGCTGGTCGGAGGAGGTGACAGCAAGAAGAGGAGCAAACCCAGCAAGAAGAAGCCGTCCTCCGACGACAGTGGGGATGAGGTTGATGGTCCCTCCAAAAGGCCAGCCAAAAAGGCCAAGGACAGTACCCCCCTCAATATGTTTCACGCCAAAGTAGGTCAGGCCAAGGGTAAGAAGGCTCCCCCAAAGAAGAAGTAGATTGCGTTGTGCGGTTGGCACTGCCTGTGTCCATGTGGGTAGTTTTTTCGCCTGGATTTGCACACTGTGGCGCGTCTTGTTCTATGCAGGTGTGAGACTGGTGACCTTTCTCATGTTTTGGTAAATTCGGGCGCTGCAGTGCCCAAATTCAGCGACTCGCCATTTTTTTACCCCTGCTGCGCCATTTCTTTTGCAGGCATTGTTGCCGTCATTTATTATTGCATTGGCTGCACTAGGGGCGCCTCCGTTGTTTGTCGGCACCACTGGTGCTGCATTATTTGTCACGCTTCGCATACAATCACAGTGACTGGGTCAGCAGACGCGGTAACAAAAAGCAAACCAGAGTTTTGCATGTGTTTGCCTGTCATCCTCCTTGCTTCATTTTTTAGGTTGCATTTTGCGGTGTGGTTTGAAATGCAGCAGCGGATGATTTGGAACATTTGGATTTTTCTTCGGATGGATACTGCAGTGCCCAAATTTGAAGGGGATACATGACTTTTGACTGGCACATGTTGTACCCCCTACACACCGTCATTTTGGATAATTCACAGGTTTTTGGGGGTGTTCCCTGCAGAGCACAATTGTGCAATTTTTCAAAGTGGTTTTTCAGCCCCCGTTTTGGGGTGGTACCCATTTGGGAACTGTGGCAATTTTGCTACGTGCGTATAGAGCCGCCTAAGAGAAGTAGACATGTGTCATGCCTCTCTCCGCCCCTTGTACGATACCGTGATAATTTCTTGGTCCTGGTTCTACACAGTGCATTGCACCACACGTCGCCCATGCATTTCATCGAGAACGTTACGTCACAGCTCCAAGCGGGAATAGGAATGCAACTAACAGTGGAGGCTGTCACACAGCGCCTGCCTTTTCTTGAAGCGTTGGTGTTCGTGACTTCCGAGTCCACCGTCGAGCTGTCGGTTAAACCGCCCGTGTTCACAGAGAAATGTGGTGACTCACACCCACCATCACACCGCCGACTACTAGATGCATGTAGCCCGAATGCCCATGAAATGTTGCAGTCTTTCGTACCGAACCAAGCTGCTAAGTGCATGCACTATGCGTTTGGCCAAGAAGTCATATAGCTGAATCTTTGTTGTCTCACACTCATGATGCATTCCAAAAGGTATCCCAGGGAATGGTGGAAGCCTCTACTCCTGGCAAAGTGCCACACTGGGGGTTTGCGGGCGTTAGCCCTGTCAACCCTACAACGGGTAACACATGGAATGTCCACGTGACGCGAAGACGATGCCTACGATACATTTTCAACCTGGGTGTATTGGTGCTCGGTGCGCAAACAGTTTTCTGTTTGTGCCCCTTTGTACCATCGCAGCACTGTGTCTCACAGAAAGGCTTGTGCCTTGTGTCCCTGGCTTTGGTGCCCTGCTTTTGTTTGCTCTGCCCCTTTGCCTAAGACCACACCAGTCGACGTGAGACCATCGGTTGAAATATCATTTGTCGACATTTTGTGTTGTGGCATCCCCTGTGTGCGGGCTCTGCCTTTTCTGTGTCCACTGACGATCCAGTGCCTGCTGCCTGTGTGATTTGATAGACAGAGTAGTGTGTTGGGGAACATCCGTCTGAACCCGGGTACAAAACGCGGATACACATGTTCTACAACAACAGTTTGTACCCCAACTCTTGTTTTTTGCATTTTTGCACATTGACAATCTACAGAAATTTGTCGGTGGGGCTTTGTGCCCCTCTTCCTGCCCTTTTCGCCTTAGGCCTCTTCTCTTTTTCTCATGCCCTGCCCATCGCCGGGCTTCAACGCCACAAACTACCACTTGGTAGTGGCGGAGGAGGCCAAGTTGGCGGTGGGCAAGAAGTATTGTTATCAAAAGAAGAGTGCCCGCGGCGGCGTGGTGTACGTCAAGATCTCAAAGGTTTGTCCTGTCCGTTCCGTGTTCATTGGTTTCTTTGCTCACACCCACCCTACCACTTTGTCTCTGCAGATCAATTCAAAAGAAGTGCACATGAGTGAGCTTGTGCAGTACAATGGTTAACAAAGACACCCAACAAATGTTCGGTATGTATGGTACCCGCCGTGTCCTTGTCTTCTCCCTGCATTGTCACTGCCCCTGCTTTTTTTGTGTCTCACAGGCGAACCACGCACCTCGAAAGCAAGCGTGCTCGCATCAATTGCTATTGGGTGGTGGCCGCCAAGGTGGAGGATAAGAAGAAGGTGGTGAAGAAAGAAGAGAAGAAAGACAGTGAGGAGAGCGATAGCAGCAGCAGCAGCAGCAGCAGCAGCAGTAGCAGCGACTCTGCGTCAGGCTCCAGCAGCGGCTGTGCCCTGTCCCCCCCCCCTTCCCCTTTGAGAAGCACAAACACATGTGTCCTTTTTTTATGTATTTCAGGAGCTCCCCGTCGCACAGTTCTCACGAGGTTGAGCAAGTGGACCCACAACCGGAGGAGACAAAGAAGACGAAGAAGAAAAAGGAAAAAAAGCTGGTTTGTGCTTGTGTGCACCCCGGTGCCATTGACACCCCGCCCCAATCTGCACCACACCCTTTTCTACAATCCGTGCAGGAGGAAAAATCGGTGCTGACACTGAAGAAGACGAAGCCGAAGGAGCCGGAGCTAGCCCTAGAGTCAAAAGGGAAGAAGGACAATTAAGGAAAGAGAAGGAGAAAGAGGGGGCACAAGACAAGGAGGAGCCCCCCAAAAAGGGCAAAGTGCCGGCTCCCAAGGTATGTCTTAGGGGAACATGTGTACCTGCGTTTTGTACCCGCTTGTTCCCCGTTGTCCCCGACGTTCCTGTACCCGGGTACACGTGTACCCGGGTTTTGTGCCCCGCTTGTTCCCCGGTGTTCCCAGTGTCACTGCCATTGCACTGCTCCTCCATTGCAGCTTTGCCGCTTTGCCACCCTGCTGCCCGCGAAGTCAGGCGGGGCCAGTACGGTCCCAGCAAAGGGTACGCGCCGTGATCGGATGGCAGCAAGTGATGGGCATCAGCGCCGCAAGGTGTGTCTTTCCCATTCCTTTCCCCTGCCATTGTGTCCATGAATTCTCACTATCCCCCTCTCCTCCTGCTCAGGTCCGATTTCAAAAGAAGTTGCAAGACCTCTTCGAGATGGAGCCCACACGGATCCGGGCCCATTACCGGACGTGCCTGGCTTCGGGGACAAGAAAGGTATGTTTTTTTTTCGACAACCTGTTTTGCCGTGTCGTTCGATCGGTTCATGTCCCCTCCGTCTCTTGCAGCATCCCTCATCGTCGCCTGTGCCGTGGAGGCCGATGTACTGGATCTCTGCTGTGGGATCCGCGGCGAGTACCGCTGCAGGAAGGACAGGGCGGAAGCCCTGCTCACTTAAGAGGAGGGGTGTGCGCCCTCTGGTGAGTAGTGGTTTGCAATAATGTGTCCAAGGCATGTGCCAAATTGGAAATCATATCAGCCGGCTTTTGTGACAGCACCGTGGGATGCGCTGTTCTAGGGCGTGGTGCGGAATCCCCCCAATTTTGGGTGTTGTTAATATGGTTCGAACCCGGAATTTCACATGTTACATGGGTGCACTATGATGCAACAATGCGCCTTGCATGTTTCGTTTGCTCGATATTGCCCGTTTTGCACGTTTTGCCATTTGGTCTTTGTGTGCTCTAACTAGTTACAACGGGATTAGAACGGGGTTAGAGCACTAGTTATCGCGTGGGTTATGCACTGTTTGGCCCATGCTGAACAGTTGTTTCCCTTGGGACCAGGGGGTCTGTCCTCTTGCTGTTTTGTTAGGTTCTTTAACCTTTTGAGTATGTTTAATATGCATGTAGCAGGTTACCTCCGGCTTGGGGGGGGTGGATGGCAACCCCCTCTACGATTTCGACACGACCTGGCCCCAAGGGGCATACGAGACGGGCGGTTGGGCGTGAGTGCCTACCCGTTGGAGTCCCCGGCCGATCATGGGGCTTACGACAAGCCACGTGCCGCGGGGATGGACGGGTTGCAGCCTCCGGCGGAGCCTACGCGAGAGGGGGCCGGCATGGGTGGTGATTGTGGCGGGATGCACCCCCGGGGTGGTGCTGAGTCAGAGCTCTACCAGCGGCCCCGGGGGGGGGGTTCTTCTTTGCGGCGGGCAACGAGTGTGATCTTTGGAGGCCCGGCGATCAGTTCGACGTGGAGTGGCGAGAGGCTGAGCCTAGGGGACTCCTACGACTGCTCCAAGGTTGATGTTGGGGGGGGGCAGTTCCAGGAACCAAGGGTCGGGGTCCCCAGGAGCCACCGAAACAATCACAACGGTGGGCATTCCGCCGAGGCCGGGGGGCCCGGGCCTAAGGGGATCGGGGGTGCTTCCCTTCCGGCGGATGTTGAGGAGGCGGAAGTGGGGGTCAGCATTTGGATTGCGGGCCCAAGCGGGTGGGTGCAGCGATCCGTGAAGGATTTGGACGAGGTGCGGACGGCGGTGCAGTCCATATGGGGATTCGGAGTCGCCGACTATTCGTTGGTCGTGGAGGGGAGGTCATGGGGAGGGGCGGGTTCTCTGCTAGAGGGAGGGATGCACGTCCAATCACCCCTGAGGGGGGTTGGGGGCGCCGGAGATGGGGGGATGGACCAGCATAATAACGGGGGTGGGGAGATGCCCACCCTGGAGCGCATGATGGAAATGATGCGACTCCAGAGTGAGCAGAAATCTGTTGGCGGCGAGCACGGTTGGGTTACGTGAAGAAGTGGAGGAGTTACGCAGGGGGGCGGCCGTGAAGAATAAGGGGGGGGGACCCAAAGAGGAGGAGATCCCTCCTCTCACAACCTCGGCCGTGAAGTCCCTCGGGCAGTCCCCCCATCTGCCTCGGTGGATGGCGGGGCAATGCAAGTTGCTCAGGGAACTCCTGGAGTCCCTGGAGCGCGATGTGGAAGAGGAGGAGGGGGGGATGGGGTCAGGATTGTGATGTTGTGCTGGTTTCGTTCTTTTGAAAGAGACGCCAATGTCTGATTTGTTTGTTGTAAGCGACACTACTCCTGCGTGTTCATGGCATGGCTGGCCCACTCTGAGCGGGCATCCACTGTGCATATGCTGCAGGTCCGCGGTGTCGCTGTTCTCCACAGACATTGGCGAAAGGCGCCTAGGACCGGACATTCCGGTTCGTGATCAGCCTTGATCTCTTTTTGGCTGTGCATGCTGTTGCTTGCGTGATCTCCCAGAGCGCAATCACCACTTGACACACCCACGTGTCACCGCACGGGGACCCCTTGCCGTTGGCAGCGCGAGACTGTCCGTTCGGCAGCAAGAACAACACCAGCAACAACAGCAACAAGTATCCTGGTCCTGTCCGACACCTCTGTCTACAACATGGCCTCACGGGGAAAAGGAAAGGGCAAAGGAAAGGGCAAAGGTGCTTCTCGTCCTATCATTTGCGCCAATTGTCATAAAGGGGGGCATTATGCTTATGACTGTCCGGATCGAGCTGATGCAGGAGATGCCGCTGAAGCGCCAGGCCCCCCGGCACCATGTATCTGGCGTGATGAAATGCATTGGAGCTACTCATGTCCAGTCGCTGCACAACGACGGTCACAGGGGGTATGCTTAAAATGCGGCGATCCAAATCATTGGCTTCGTGCGTGTCCGAAATACAATGAGGGAGACCGTCGACAAGACGCCGCAAAAGTATGGTGCATGCGCTGCGGAAACACTGATCATGCCACGAGCCGATGTACTGCTGGATCTGGTGCCCCTATGCACATGCCGTCTGCCGAAGACAACATCTGGGTATGCACACGGTGCGGCATAGCAGGACACGACTTTACGGAGTGTTTCCGCAGGGTTCCTTCACAGACCAAAGAGCATTCTGAAAAACTCACGGAGCTTGATAGAAAAATTGAGTCTGAGATTGCCCCGCTGAAGAAAGCCCTTGATGGTGTCGGCGACCTGAAAATTCAAGTTGGATCGTTGTCCGACCGTGTTGCTGCTTTGGAATCATGGAAAGATCAGGCTATACCACACTTGGACGTCATGCAAAAGAGGACATCAGACTTTCAAGACATGCTGCGTGATTTTCCAGATTGGAAGAAGAAAATTGAAAGTTCTCAAAAGCGACAGCTCTCACGCTTTGACGCATTTCTGGAAAAGGAGTGGAAACCGCTGAAGTTCAACTTTGAGACATTGCTGGACGAGCAGGTACGTGAGAAGCGCCAACGGTCTGATTCTGATGACATCATCGTCCAGTCTGATGACGAGGCCCACCTGGATGATGCCCGTAATGACAACATTGCTCTCCCCATGGCTGATGACAGTGTTGGCAGATTACCACCGGAGACACCGAAAAAATCAAAGAAGCATCGTTCTGAGCCATCACGCCTGGAGCCATCACGTGCTGAACAAAGCAAGCCTGGCCCTGACGCTCCATGGTTGGATATTCCACCCCAATCCGTTGGGGATGCGGCGTGGACGGAAGAGCTACTTGACGCTCTTATGGACGACTGGCAGCCTGAATACCACGACCGTCTCTCACGTTGGTTACAAGTTCATTCAACTCAGGAAATGGTGGAGACTGTACAAGGGCTGGTCAGTGCGGAGACCATCCGAGTACGTAATGGTGGGCTGAAAACTGTCCTCAAAGGAGCACGTGTGAACCCCCTAGTTTTTTCCAACAAGCCGAGACACCGATGATCGACGCGGTCGCTGGTGTCTCTAGGGAGCTCCAACAGTTGAAGAGTGATTTGTCTTTTGCTTCTTTAATGGTCGAAAGTACCCGAGTTGCACAGCCAATGCTGCAACATTACTACCAGCCATTTTCCATCCCCCATAGCACACAAGAGCACATGCGTACCACATACAAAGTGACACACACTGGTGCACGCGCGTACCTGATCTTACATGGGTCTGTCCTCAATGACCGAGCTCTTTATGACTTGGAAATCGCAAAGGATATACTTGCCAATGGGTATAATTCTCAGTGTGCACTTTGGGACTTGTGTGCCAACCTTCCAGATGTGCCAGTCGACAGGCCCCCATGTTACGCTGTGAGGTCAGTGAACTCGTGTCTGCACACACACACACTGTGGCACTCACTGCATTGTCTTCTGGACACCCGTCACGTCAGTATAAATCCGGATTTCCTTGAATATAACGACGCGAGTGACCAAATCTGTACCACAGTATGTTTCTGGTCTGATGTGATGGATAAAGGAGGGTATCACAGTGCACGTGCCACTCAGCACTGGGTCTAGTGTCGCCCAGAGGAGGCGAACACAGTCTTGTTAGCACACCCGAATATGACGCCTGTACTGCAGGCTGAGTTTCAAGGTAGTGTCTGGGGACTGTGTACAGACGCATCTTTGCTGGGACAGTTGTCTCATACCACACGCATGAGGCTTGTATGTTTCTTTAAATGCCACAAGCGATGTGTCATTCATTCTATTTTTTCCGACTTCTTGCCCCCGGCTTTCACCCATTGGTTCAAACTATGCACCCACCATATTCTGTTGCACCTCAGTGACAAGAATTTGGCCAATTGGGCTGCATGCATGCAGAAGCGAGTGCACTACGTTGCTTGGGACCAACACAAAACAATGTGCCTCGTCAGGGGAAAATCCAGGGTCCATGACTGGCAGATATGTGTACCCCCAGCATTTGAGTTCATCTATGCAGTTTTGCACTGTCACATGCTGTGTATTTACGTCGGTCGCACGTCACTGGCTCTTATTCAGAGATTGCGCAAGCATATTACAACAGCTTTAGCTCATGCAGAGGACAGTAGGTTGCACAAGCTTTTACGTACCACTGATTTGGCTGATTGGATGATTGTGCCCTTGGAGATAGTGTGGGACGACTGGAGTGCAGCTTTGGCTGAACGTTACTGGTGGGATAAGTTCCGTCGCTGGTGTGTAAATGATATGCCCCCCGGTGTACCGCGCACACATGAGAAACCATCCAAACTGATCCCTAAGAAAGCCACTGAACTTTTGCGCTCTTTGGCTGTAGCACGAGCTGACAGAGACTTCCCGCGTATTAATGCTTTAAAGAAGCAAATTGCTGCTGTGTCCGCCGAGTTGCAACTGCCACTCCTTATCCCCGCTGTTGTCAAGGTTCCTTACCTGACTGGCGATCAGAAAATTGCTGTTTCAAGGGTAGTGAACAACATGGTGCGCAAGGTACATTGTAACTCTTGGGAACGACAGGCTATGCGTGGCCGCATCAGAATTTTGCGCACAGTGCCACATTCCGTGCAGCGCTGTTTTGAGTTCCACGCCAACAGGGTTGAAATAGCCTGTGAGGAGCCCGATTGCTTTTGCTCTGATGCTTATACACATATCAGGCAGCAGGGTGGCGATTTGTTTGTGCGTGACGGACACTTCTGCCTGTTGCCCGTTTCTCTGAGTTTTAAAGGTTAACCGCTTGGTAGCAAAGATCCACTTCCTCTGTCTGGTGCATCCTGTCGTGATTCCACCATTGGTGATTTACAGCAATTAGCACGGTTACTGAATGTACCCATGCCCAACCTTGAACATTTGTTGCCTGCAGCTCTTTTCAGCAGCTCAGATGACATGCTGCAGCATGTTCAGCACGTTGCCAGTCAGTTAAACAAGGTCGCTGTGGTCAGGATTGTGGACAAGTGTCCCGGCGCCATGTGGGCCTTTTGCAGGAAATGGCTCTGGGAACAAACCCGTTCTTTTTTGATTACCGAAAATTATACTGTGCAGGATGAAGACAGGTCCCATGTTTTGCTGGGTCTACGTGAAATAGCCTCAGGCAGCCGATGGGTGTGCAGCGATAGGGCACGCTTGGCCTTGCTTTATTTAATCGGCAAAGGGAAGTCTTTGAACAAGCCTGTGATTACGTGGCGTCCTATATGTGCTAACTGTGCCCCAGTCGTACCTCGTTGGCGTTTGCGCATTGCGGCGCGAGCTTTCACCTGTTTTTTGCGATTCCTCGGCAAAGAGGTTACTGGCTGCTTCTTACACCTGTCCATTTAAGATGTTGCGGGGTGGCTTGATGACTTGAACAGTTGGGGCTGCACTGTGATCGGTGAAGCTGACTGCAAAGATCAGTTTAACCGCATCCTGCCCAGGGATGTACTATAGCATCTAGACGATGCTACCCAGTGGCTGCGGAACGAACGTCAGTGGCGAGCCACCCAGATGTTTTGGTCGATACATAAGTATGATAAATGCTTGGATAGGTGCCGGAAAGCGAATGCGTATAATTTTGACGTGATCAGCCATGAAGAATTGACCAGCCTGATCCGTTTTTGCCTGCAGGAAGACAGATTTTGCGTCGCTGTCGGACAATGTTGGTCCCGTGCCTTTGCTTTAACGATGGGAGGCCCGTTCAGCGCTCAAGCAGCGGACCTACATAGCATTTGGAAATTTCATTTGAATAAGCAACGTTTTAACGAGCTGGGTGAGTTATCATTCACTGCCAGGGGATTCCCCATATGGAAGAATCCAAATGGGCGCATTGTGTCTTTGGCACAGTTCAGAGATAGCATATTGGTTGCCGCTGTAGGGGTCGGTGCAACATGGGCCATGGCGGATGTCTGTAGGTTGTTGGCGACTGCTTGGTCGCTGCGTGTGCTATGTCCTTGCATTACTGACACCAACCAGGACTGCTTGCGCCAGTGCATGGGCAGTACCTTGTATGCGCCGGGGCTTGCGGCTAGCCGACATGGGTCCTGTGGCACAGTGTGCGTGCACCCCTCTGCCCTTGATGCAAGCTGGAATCTGAAACATAGTGCCCCTTTACAGTCTGCATGGGCTGTTAATGAGACCAGCCTGACCAACCTATTTACAGGTGTGTTAATGAACTACCGTCGGTTCTTGTCTTCTTGGGGCGATTACCTCCCGTCTGCTTCAGCTTGGCTACAAGTCAGCCTGCTGTGTGAACACCCCAAGGGAGTGGCTGTCCGGGCTTGCCAGCATGCTTTACATCGTTTACTGAGTCACACACCACATGACGTTTCTCTTAGCAAGCGGTGGGTCACATGTATTGCACACCACATGCCCTGTTCGGACAGCCATGTCCGGTCTTGCCTGCGCCGGGGGCTTCAGAAATATGCAGTGTGGCACGGGCACCGGTATGCCTCTTGGCATATACCACATGAGGACGGCCACACTGATTGGTGTGCTGACTGGTCCATTTGGGCGGAGTAGCCCCCCACACCAAGGGGGGCGGGGGGAGGGGGTCAGGACTGTGATGTTGTGCTGGTTTCGTTCTTTTAAAAGAGACGCCAATGTCTGATTTGTTTCTTGTAAGCGACACTACTCCTGCGTGTTCATGGCATGGCTGGCCCAGTCTAAGCGGGCATCCACTGTGCATATGCTGCAGGTCCGCGGTGTCGCTGTTCTCCACAGACATTGGCGAAAGGCGCCTAGGACCGGACATTCCGGTTCGTGATCAGCCTTGATCTCTTTTTGGCTGTGCTTGCTGTTGCTTGCGTGATCTCCCAGAGCGCAATCACCACTTGACACACCCACGTGTCACCGCACGGGGGGATGGAGGGGGTTGAAGAGGGTGGGGAGGGGGGGGACGGCGGGACGGTCATTACCGATCCCGAGGATGGGGGGACCCCTTGGGAACGGTTCGCCTGGGGGATTTGGGTGGGGATGGTTAAGAACCAAAGGGAATATGGGGCTAAATGGGGGAATTCGAAGCGTAAGGGTGAGGTAGGGGCTGCTGGTTCGGGGGGGGCGAGCTCGTCGGGGGGGGGGGTGTTCTGTGGCCCCCATTACGCAACCGGGTTTTTATCGGGGGGTGGAGGTGGCGCTGCACCAGGGGGAACTAATTTTTAAACTTTGGGAAGTAATCCAAAGTGGATCCCCCTAGGCAATCAGCCTAATCAACCGTGCCAGCGCTGCCTCCAGCATGGAGTGTCCCGCAAGGAGGATCTCCACTGGAGAGTTTACTGCCCCCATTGGACCGGCTGAACCGCTGGTGAGGATCCCGTGCCTGAGGGGTCTTGCACGGAGGGGGGGGGGGAGGAGGGGGAGTGGTGGGCCGAGGGGTACCGGTACGCGTGGGGACGCTTGTGGGATGCACGAGCCCAGGAACCGGGGGACAGCCCGGAGGCGATGGCGGTTCATTCCGTTGCGGACCGCACATCCAGAAAATGGGGGGGGGGTTCTAGGGAAGTTGTGGCGGTTTGCCATGGGTAGTCCGGGGTTGGGGAAGGTTGAGGTCTTGTCGGCGTGCCTGCTTCAGCAAGCGCGAGGAGGCGAGGGGGGGGGTTCAGCCTCCGCTATGCGTGGCAAAATCGCGGCTGTCCGCTTGGCCGAGGACTTGGGTTGGATCCCCCTCACGGTGGGCCCGGTACTTCTGAGGCTTGCCAAGTGCGCAGAGGGGCCCGGGTTTCAATTTTACCTTTCTCCCCGGGCCCTGCGGGAGGCAGCCAGACCGGGGTGGGGGGTGCCGGAAGGTAAGCCGGTGGTGGCACGCATGTGCCTCTCATGGTTTGCCTCCCTGCAGGTTGCGGAGGCCGCTTCCGTTCGCGCCGCCGACGTGCGGGGCGACAAGGCGCTGGGTTTTTTGGCGACCAAGCGGGGGAGGGTCGGGAGTCGGTGGAGAATCTGGTCCAAGTGGTCCAGGGCTTGGGGGGATTTCTTTAGAGACTGGACCAAGGGGTGGGATCCTGAGGCGCCAGTGGTTCCGGGGGGGGCGCCGGTTTTGGAGGTGGCGATGGCCTATTACCTGGAGGGTACGGAGTGGGCGGAGGGGAGGTGGCACGGGCACCGGCGGGGTGGGGCCGCTGCGGCGTGGGCGCGTGGGCCGCCGTAGGCATGGTTTTTATTTTTGGGGGCGTTGGGAGGACAAAGCGACGGCCATGGGTTATGCGAAGGACTCCCAGGTCCCTTGGGTATTGGAGGACCTTCTTTTGCCTTGGCCGGGGAAGGGGGGGGCATTGGAGTTCCGAGAACTCTCCGCCAGCTAGGTTTGGTCCGGGGCTGTCTTCGCCAACGACCGGCTGCGCGATAGCGGGGGCCACGGGAGGGGGGTCGCTACGCCCGATGTGCCTACCTCCGCCGAAGCCCCGTCGTGCAGAGGGAGGTGACAGGGTGCAGGCTAAGGATACCCGTCGGAAGCAGGTGCGCCCGACTGATCCGCTTGGGGGTAGGGGGAAGAGAAAGGAGGCCTATGAAAAGCTTGTCACTTCAGAGGCTACCACTACCAGTGGAGAGGAATCTTCCATCTCCGTTGAGAGCCCCCCCGGGGGGGCTGTTGCCCCTGCCGGTCTTGGGGAAGGCGGGGGGAGGACTGCTGAGA
Source organism: Eutreptiella sp. 'Long Island Sound 2002' (assembly GCA_964036045.1). Lineage (NCBI taxonomy): Eukaryota > Euglenozoa > Euglenophyceae > Eutreptiales > Eutreptiaceae > Eutreptiella > Eutreptiella sp. 'Long Island Sound 2002'. The sequence continues at coordinate 6,257,570 of OZ038392.1, forward strand.
CCATCTGTGTTTCCTCAGCGTCTGACGGGGAGCAAGGGGGAGAGCTTGGGGCGGGGGGGGGGGGAAATTTATCATCGGGGCCTGACCCCGGTAGGGTTTCGGCAGGACCCGACCCCCTCCGGTCAGGGGTAGCCCGAAGCGGGCGGTTGGGGGAAGACCTCTGGCTCCGACCCGGGGTGCGTGACGGCCGCGGCAGGCGGGTACGGAGGTGGGAGTGGGAGATCGTGGGGGAGGGGAAGGGGGCGCTAGAGGGGGGCCTGTTAGTGGCAAAAGGGATGCGGCAGGGGCCGGGCTGTCGTCTGGAGGCCGAGGTCTGAAGCGACCCCGGGTGGCCGGCACTGGCAAGGGTGCTGGCGGGGCTCGCGGGGGTGGCCGTGTGGCTGGCCCCTAAACTGGGGGCCCCTTTTGACCGGATCCTGGGCCGGGGTGTGGTATTGGCGGAGAGGGTGATGGCGGCGGCCGAGGACTCGGGCGCGGATGGGATTGTATCTGTGACGCTGGGGGTATTTGGGGAGATGACCGAGGATGCGTTCGACTCCTTGGCCCATCTGGGGACTTCGCCGCGACCGCGCAAGGCCCAAGTCTCGGAGGAAATACTCCGTAAGGGGTTAGGGGACACGGGCAGTTGTCCGATTCCACCTGAACTTTGGGATCGCCTCGTGCCGGAGGCAATAGGGGATAGACTACGGGGAGTTTCATTACACGAGGGTGAGGGGTATCCCAGCCCAGCGACCGAAGTTTTGTTGGGGGCTTTGCAGGGCCAGGGGGTTTTCACCGAAGTGCCGGAGGGGGATGAGGGGGGTCCAAATTGCACGCCATTTGTCATTCCCAAGAATGACGTTAAGGCGTCACTTATCATGGACTACACCCCGGGGAATGAGGCGGACCCTGAGCCCCCCCCTCATTTTATCCTGGCTTCTTGGACGGCTCTGGGGGAGTGGTTACAGGTCTACGGGGGGGGGGTCTTTTCCTGACCCACGTGGACCTGTCCGCTTTTTGGAGTTTTTTTGCTCCCAGAGGGAGCAAGGGGGATGTTTAGGTTTCGTTTTGGGGGTCGGTTTTGGGATATGGAGCGCCTTCCCTTTGGTTGGAAGTACTCCCCCGTGCTGTGCTAGGAGTTGCTGGGGGGCTTGGTGAGGGATCTCATACCCACCGAGGTATTGTTGATTCATTACCTCGACGATTTTTTGCTCATTGCTAGGGATAGGGATTTTCTTCGGGGGGTTACTTCTAGGGTGGCGGGGAGGCTGCGTGAGTCCAATTTCTTGGTGAGCCCCAAGAGCACGTTGGACCCGGTGCAGTCGCTTTTCTTTCCGGGGAAGTTTTTTGAGGCGGGGGGGGGGGGGGGGTCTCCAATACGCCCTTCGGTTTGGCCAAGTTGGTCTTGGCTTGGTTGCGACTCAGCGTCTCCCCATTTGCGCGCAGGGGCCTGCAGTCTGTTATGGGCTCCTTGCAGTGGGCGGTCTAGCCGCGTACGGGCCTGGGACCGCAGATGGCAGGTGCTATGGCGTGGGCGATATGGGGGCCGGAGCGTTGCGATTGGCTCCCAGCGGCGGTGGGGGAGGCGTTGGCCCAGGTCTTGGGCCACGCGATGATGCCATGGAGACCGGCGGGGGGGGCCTCGGGATGGGCACCCGGGGAGATGCGCCGGGGTCTGGGTTTTGGTAGGCTGGGAGGGGTTTTGGCGCCCTGTGGGTTGGTGGAGTCCCACCCCGTATTGGGGTACCCGCAGTTATTTGTGGATGCGGCTTGGGACCAGTTGCAGGGAGTACCAGGTTTCCGGGTCGGCATCATTTCCCCACGCTTGGGAACTAGGGTGGAGTGGCTGGGGGAGCATTTTTCTTTGGGCAACCGGCGGCGTCGGTTGAATCAACAGGCGGCGGAGCTCTGGGGCATGTGGTCGGCGGTACGTTTGGCATGCCATATGGGGTGGGGTGGGGTGGCGCTTTTCCTGGACAATGCGGGTGCTATCTACCAGGGGGTAAGGGGGAGTGCATCGGTGGGCTTGTGGATACAACACTGGTTACTCAGCAGGATTAACGTCCTTTTGTTTGGGCATCTGCTGGTTGTACATTTTGTTTTTGTACCCAGCCCCCTACAGCCGGCGGATCCGGTGTCGCGTCTGGAGGGGGTTTGTGGGGGTTTGAGGGCGGTTGCGCTGGAGCGGGCGAGGGACATTTGGGGCCGGTTGGGGGGGGATCTATCCTACGCCCTTTATATAGGTTCGGTGGCTAGGTACATTGGAAGGGATCGGGTGCTTGTTACCCCGTTGCTTCTCCCTGAGGGGGGGGCCGCGGGGCTGATGGGTAGGAGCTGGCTGGTGGGATCTGTGGAAGTGGTGGGGGGTTTCATGCGGTTTGTTAGTTCCAAGGGGATTTGGGTGTGGGTACCCGAGGAGCCTCCAGAGCCGTGCTTTCGATGCGTGGCTGCGGGGGTGCCGCAGGGGCGGCCAATGCACTGGTTTGCGGATTGCCCGAGGAGAAGGGTGGGGTTTCCGTGAGTGGTGCTTTTGTATGTTGTATGTTTCCTTTGTCTTCGTCCCCCCCCCCCCCCGATTTTTTATTTCCGAGCTGATGTGCTCTAGCTTGTGAGCCTACGTCAGCTGAGATGTCCCCATCCCCCTTTACCGCGCCCTGCCGGCTCGTGCGCCGGCTATGCCGGATGATGAGGCGCACAAGGGGGAGTGGCGGGCGTGGAGGACGGCGGTGCTTGCGGCGGCAGCGCAGGAGAACCCTGTGCCTTGGGTGCGCTTGTGGGTACGGAGCTTCACGGAGTGTGGGCTGGCCGCGCGCAATTTGCGGGCAGTGGCGGATGTTGCACGTGCCCTCTGGGCGTTGCTGGTGGTGGACCCCGAGATCGTGTCTTTGGAGGACATTCTTGTGGGGGCCTTTTTGTCCACGGTGTCTGCGGGCTCTGACCGCCCGCTAGCGGCGATTGGGGCCACAGCCATCGGGCTGGGGATGGCGGTTCCCACGGTGGCCAACGCGCTCCGCTGGAGGTACCCGGGCCAGGTGCAGTATTGTCGGGCCCGCCGGTTGCATTGGGTGGAGGGCGGACTCGTCCCCCTGGTGGCGTGGCTCGTCGGGCCTGTCCTCTTCGGTGGCAGTGTCCCTGGCCAGGGGCGCACTTTCTTGGGTGACTGGGCGAGGGAGCCCAGTCGCAGGCTGCTTCTGGTGGAGGGATGGTTGCCCAACGTCGTGGGCGCTGCGTTTGGGCATACGGTCGGGGTCACGGCCAACGGGCACGTCTTCTGCACCACGTTTGGCCACTTCTGGTCGGGCTACGGGGCGGAAGAGATAGCCGACGTGCTGATACGCCGCCTGCAGCGGGTGTGGCAGGTCTGGTATCTCGTCTTGCCCCCTCAGGATCTCGTCGGCACGCGGCCGCGAGTGTTGGGGGCAGACGGTTTCCCCGTCTGGCACTGGCGCGTGGGCGAGGAGAGGCTGTGGACGGTTGTGGTGGCTGCGCTGGAGGACTGGAGGAGGAGGAGGACGCCTGTCCGCAGGTTCATCGAGGAGCCTGCTCCAGTGGTGCTGTGGGGAGGGGGTTATTGATGGCCCCAGGAGGGGATACATTGGGTCGATGGGGGGGGGGGGTTAGGTAAAGGGGGGGGGGAGAGCCTTCTGTCCCCCATCTGTATTGCTGGCCCTCCCCATGCGGGTGTTGGGGGGGGTGCCTGGATTTGAGGGGGGTCTGGGAACGCTTTTTGCTCTTATGATTCTTGTCCTAGTCTGCATGCCCTCTGTCCTTTCTACACTAGCCCTCCTGATTGACCTGCCGTGGGGGGAGGTCGTATTGGCGAGCGCCGGCGGGGCTGGATAAGGAGGTTTCCCTCTCCCCTTCTATGGACTGCGACTCGATTTGAATTGGTTAGGTTTTTGGTCGGGTTGCGTTTGTTCCGAGGCGGTTCGTGTGCGCTTTTTTGGCACATGTTTTTTGCCTCGTGGTGTTCAGGGTGTGCGGTGGCGGATGGCGGTGTGGTACCTGAGGTGTACGAGCCAGCGGAGTTGCCCTATGCCCACTGAGCGGTGTAGTTTTCTTGCGGGGGAGGTGGGAAATATATACCGCTGGCTGTTCCCGCAAGATTTCTTTGTGCTCTGTTTGCGGGCATTGGAAACCACTGTTTGGCCCATGCTGAATAGTTGTTTCCCTTGGGACCAGGGGGTGTGTCCTCTTGCTCTTTTGTTGGGTTCTTTAACCTTTTGAGTCCCGCCCAGTCTCTATTGTTCGGATGCTCTGCACTCCGAGGGCACGGCGTGTCGTGCTTTGTTGACGTACACTTGCTGGTTGGTACCGATACAGAGAATGCCCCGCCGCTGGCTGTTCCCGCAAGATTTCTTTGTGCTCTGTTTGCGGGCACGGGAAACGCGCGATAACCTAGTTATCGCGGGCGTTATCGCGCGAGTTATCGCGCGATAACTAGTTATCGCGTAGGTTATCGCGCTTCATTTTATGTTTCCCCTCTTTGCTTTAGCTCTCAAAGCTTTCATATTCTTTGTAATGGCCCTTGCTGCTGCCCACGCTTGGTGCGAGCACCATCAAAAGCTCCTTGGGGTCCGTCGCCTTGGCGGTCCCGAGGGGTTTACGATGGGTGACGCAAACGTGAGGCGCCTTGTGGCGACTCGCTTTGAACATGGTGGGGACTTTGGACTCCTTGTCCATAAGTCCCCCTTCATGGCCGACAAGAAAGACCCCCTGGTTCTCAGCAACTACATCTTTGAGTTGCTAGGGGTAAATGCAGGGGTTGCTGGATTCTTGATCCAGCTGCATCCGGAGGATGTGGATGTGGATGCAGACGCGGTGTTGGAGTCCGTCACCGCCCATGCCAAGAAGGGTGCGGGGACGAAGACGACCCTTTATGTGGGTCAGGAGGAAGCGGAGGAAGTGGAGGAGGAAGTGGAGGACCTGGAGGAGGTGGGGGCTGGGAGGGGGAAGGAGAAGCCCCACAACCCCCTCATGATTAGTGTGCAGAAGGTAAGGATCCGACCGGGTAAGGGGAAGGGGAAGTCGGATGGATGGTTCCCCCAACCCCTCACCCACAACACCCGCCAGGTCTGCACTGACGACCCCGAAAACAAGCTCCCCATGCACTCCCTTTGCCCCACAAGGGAGTGGGAGCGTGAGTGGTATGGGGTCACCACTCCCAACATTATTTCGGGGCAGGGGGTGATTCTTTTTCCTTTTGGGGCAACACCCCCCCTTATTGGGGAGGCGGAGGAGGTGGTTGCCGCCGAGCCTTTGGGGGCCTTTTCATAGGGACCCCAATGACCTTGTGCTCACTGTGGGGGGAAGGCTGGTGGTCAACCACCTCCTGGAGCACGATTTTTTGAGTGATGTGCAGCTGCAAAGTCTTTTGGATGATCTGGATGGGGTGCCTCTCTTAGAGAAGGCACCCATTTTCAATGAGAACCCCCCCATCGTCGGCAGGCCCCAAGATTCTGGGACCCGCCGCACATTGTATGGCAACTATGGGGGTGCCAACCACCACAAGCACAACCCCCACAAGCTCCATGATCTGCCAGTCCTCAAAAGGGTGGCAGATCGTGTGCTGGAGACGGCGAAGAAGACTGTGTTGGGGCGTGTCGGATGGAGCTGCACCATCCTTGACATGGCTGAAATTTCGGCCTATGACCACACACCCCAGCACCTCCATCGCGACGCCCCCCCCTACACCATTCCTAAAGGCACATTGATTGTCAATTGCCTTATTGTGCTAACCCATAATCATGAGGAGGAGGATGGGTCGCATTTTCTTTTTGTGCCCTCTAGTAGTTCGGGGTTCCCTGACCCTTGGGTGGAGAGGGCCGTGCCATTCAAGACGGGCACTGCCTTTTTTTTTTAATGCCCTTGATGTCCACCGGGGGTGGGGCATTCCAAAGGCCTCCCCCACAGGGGTGACCCACCCCCGCCACATGGCATTTTTTGCCATTGAGCTAACCCAAGGGGGGAATCTTCGATTCCTCAACTTGCAAGTGACCCACTCCATCAAGCGGCCTAGTTATCGCGGGGGTTATCGCGTGGGTTATTGCGTGTGTTTTTTGGGCCCTTGCTTCAAAACCCTCCCTCATTTCTTGCCCAGGCCCTCTTATTCTTCATGGATAATGCTGTTAACGAGGCCCTGAGGGCTCCGAACTCAGCTAACCTCCGGCGGTACACCGATTTGCAGTGCCCCAAGGCCCGGCGGCAGCGGTTGAAGGCTATTCATCGGCTGGTGCGAGTTCTATTGGGTGATCCGAACATTGTGTGTGGCACCAACACCAAAGGAGAAGTTTGTTTAAGTGGTGGGGCGTGCACTGCCCTGTCTGGCCCACTTGGTGGCCATTTTGCATTCACAGCTCGGGAGCATGAGGCCCTGAGCATGCTACGCATGGCATGCAGCATGCATCTTTCCTAGCGGGCCCTTTTGCGAATGCCCCGCCGTTGCACACAACGGGACCTAAGGACCGTTCGGCAACGGGTCATGCCCTACTTTCCCCAAGCAACCATTGTAAAGTCTACCACAGGCCGCAACAGGGCAGCTGCCCATGTGCCTTTGCAGTCAATTGTGCAAAATGCAATATCTATGGCCCGAGTTATTGGGAAACACCCCCCCCTAGTGGCGTTGCTATTGTTGTCGTTTCAGTTGATGCGACTTCCTTGTGGAAGGCATCCTCTACCCGTGCGGATGTATGGGTTAATGTATGGGGGGGGGGCAAAGTATGCTTCGAAGGTGAAGCTATGGGCCTCATGGTTTTGCATGGATGCCGGGGATGAACAGGCTTTTTTGAGAAGCCTGGACATCTCCGCCAACCTCAACCAAGAGGTGAGGGATGTGGAGGAGGACGTTGTCCTCTTTCAAAACTAATTGTTGACTTGCACTGTCATTTTGACGGGGGATAGGAAGGGGATGCAAGCAATGGGGGGGGGGGCTGGGTCTTAGTGTTGGTTGTGCAAAGACCCCAATGGTATTGTTGAGCAAATGGGGGTGGAGTCCACCTCAAGATGGGGGGCATTCTTGAGAAGTGTGACCCCTGATAGGCGGCCAGGGGACTACCAACGTGCAGCATGCCGCATTCTAAACGGCATTGCAAAGCGCACTGAGACCACCCTTCAGGCCCTCCCCCTTGGTACCCCTGGTAAGGCCCAAGCTCTTGCAACTTTGCAGGCCTTCAAACAAGCCCTCAAGGATGAGACCCCAGGCATCCCTCTCAGGGAACGTCTCCCCTCGGCCTCAAGGGCCACAAAAAAAGATTTCGATCTTACAAGCACCAAAGTTTTACCCCCCCCCCCTTCCAAAGGCAATTTGTGGATTGCCTCAAAGAGCATGTCCCCACAGTGAGGACCCCTTGTGGACCTCCGTTATGGGTTGTTGTGCATGTCATGGTAAAATGCATTGAGGGTTTGCATGAGCTTTGGAGGGTGAGGGAGATGTACACTCTAACCCAAGTGGAATGCCACCGTGCGTTGACCACAAAATTTACAAAAGCCTCGGGAGACTCAGGTTGGTCCCCAACCAGGTGGATCCATTGGTGCTTGGCACATTCCATCTTTTTTGCCGAGAAATGGAGGAACATTTTTCAGTTTTCCTCCATCCCAATGGAGTATCGGCATGGGCCTTACAAGAGGAGGCTCAAAAATTGTTTCAAGGGTTGGTCCTTGGTGAGGCCAAGTATGTCCCTCTGCCACATGCACCATTGCATGTCCATGCACGCCCTGGAGCAAGGGCTTTTGGGACTTGAGGCAGCCAAGGCCTCAGACATTGATGACTTTGTATGAAAAAAGACCATACATGCTTTGTGCCAAGTGTTTTGTGCTGTTTGTCCTAGTGAGGGATGGAGGAGGGGTGCGCGATAACTACCCGCGATAACTACGCGATAACTGAGTTATCGCGCGGTAACTAGTGCTCTGACTAGTTAGAGCAAGGTGCTCTAACTGTGTTCTAACTGTGTTCTAACAGTGCTCTAACTCTTTGACCCCCCCCCCAAAACCACCCCCATGATGCGGGTTATGTGGGGAAAGAAAGGGGATGGGGGGTTTTTGAGGGTGCTGAATCCAATTTCTTAGGTGGTTTGCCCCAAAATTGAGGCTAGGTGGGTGTTGCGGAAATTGCGTTGTAACTAGGGGTTCCGCACCACGCCCTAGAACGCTGCATCCCACGCGAAAGGGATGCGTAGAAATAGGAGGAGTGAGGCACACCAAATTTGCTGCATGTGTACACCATAGCATGTCATGTCAAATTTCTGCACAAACATGCACCCTATTTCAGATCCTACCATGTTCAATTGATTTTTGGCTGAGGAGTTGGTGCCTGTTGTGCTTTGCTGAAGTAGTTGTTTGTCTGTGCTCCCAACGCCGAGTACACGTGTACCCGCGTTTTGTACCCGCTTGTTCCCCCGTGTCCCCGACGTTCTAGAACGCGGGTACACGTGTACCCGCGTTTTGTACCCGCTTGTTCCCCCGTGTCCCCGACGTTCTAGAACGCGGGTACACGTGTACCCGCTTTTTCTACCCGCGTTCCCCAGCGTTCTGCACCCATTCTTTGTCGTGTACAGGCGAAGTGCTGCGTGCAGTGGTGCTCTGCCCCGGCTGCCAGGACGCAGTGGAGGACCCAGATGCCGAGCCCCCCAGCGACTCAGAGCTTGGTGCCCCCAGTGCAGTGCCAGTGTCCCCCGAACAGCCCCGCCTTACCCACAGTGCTTTGCAGCGCCTCGGGGGGCAGCGGTTAGGATTCCCAGCAGCAGCAGCTGCTGCTCCAGCACGACGAGGGGGCTAGAGGCGCCGGTTGCCCTCGGAGGCCAGCGCCACCAGCACAGTGTTTCGCTACAGCTTCCAGGACACCATCACTTGTGATGATGAGAAGCTGCCGGAGATCTAAAAGAAGTGTGAAATGGATCAAACACATTGACTTCGAGATCTCCAGCCGGAAGGAGGACGAGGACGAGGAGCTCCAGCGCGTGGAGCGTAAGACGCCGTGGGGCGCCATTATAATGGCGAGAGGAGAACGGGCGCGTGCCAGGGACAAGGTTATGGCTGACGCCTTGGGCCCGAGGGACCAGGCCGACCCGTATGTGGGGCCATCGCACGCTGGTAACAGGGACGTGGACCAAGGTGGTGGGGACGGGGGTGGGGACGCTGAGGACCCTCATGACACGGACCTGGACCCAGGTAGTGGGGACGGGGGTGTGGACGCTGAGGACCCGGATGACAAGGACATGGACCCAGGTGGTGGGGACGGGGGTGTGGACGCTGAGGACCCTCATGACAAGGAAATGGACCCAGGTGGTGGGGACGGGGGTTTGGACGCTGAGGACCCTCATGACAAGGACATGAACCCAGGTGGTGGGGACGGAGACGAGGACATGGACCCGGCTGGTGTGGAGGGCGGTGTGCAGGGCGATGATGCCAGTGTGAAGGACTGTGGGCCAGGCAGCGAGGCCCCCCACCTCAGCGGCCGGAGCATGGATGTGTGCGGGGATTGTGGACTTATCCCCTGCATGTGTGGGCCGACACCACAGGTCATCCCGGTGTCCGCAGGGGAAACAGTGGCAGAGGCAGAGGCAGAGGTAGACGCAAAGGCACATGCAGCGTTCAAAGCAAGAGAAGAGCTGGAGCAAAGGCCGTTTTTCACGGTGCGGTGCCCGACCTGTCGCATGAAGCACCTCTGGAGGCTCGGCGAGGAGCCATGGGGCACATGCAGTTGCGGACTGGCAATGACTGAGATGCGCCGCGACGACAGTGCAAGCACCGGCACGTCAGAGGTCTGTGTTCGTTTGCAATGTGTTGTTTGCGGCGTGTCGTCTGCAGCGTGTGGGAACACCGGGGTGCCCGGGTACAAAACGCGGGTGCACGTGTACCCGGTGTTGTAGAACGTTCCCAACGACGGGGAACAAGCGGGTACAAAACGCGGGTACACCCGGGAACATGTTCCCTGTTGCATAGGAAGCCCCCAAGGCCAAGAAGCGCCGCACTGCGGCAGACGTGCGGCAGGAGCAGTTTGCGGCCAGGCAGGCCGCTCTCCTCGCCGCCCACCAGAATAGAACACGTGGCAATGGATGTGGAGAGTGAATTGAATAGAACACGTGGCAATGGATGGGGAGAGGGAAGTGAATAGAACATGTGGCAATAGATGGTGAGAGTAAAGTGAATAGAACACATGGCAATGGATGGTGACTGTGAATTGAATAGAACACGTGGCAATGGATGGTGAGATTGATGAGAATAGAATAGACCAAAACGTGTTTGCCTGGTTTCTCCCTAGGTGTCTTGTCATGCGCTAGAAATCGGGCCCGCTACCCGCTACCCGCGCGGAAATGTGCTCACAAACTTGAGCACGTGCACAATCGTCAGGGCTATGTACCCTTCGTGAGCCGGCCGTTTGAATCCGAGATTCACGGTACCGTGAATTTCACAACTTTTTGCTGTGTTTTGCTCATAACTTGGTGCCATCGTGTGTGTTTCTCGTGCTATCTTCGCCCAAAGCGTGGTACAATAAATGTGTGCAAATTAGAGGTTTTAACTAGCCACCTGGTTCAACATATTCGGTGGTGTGCGGTCGAATCTGAAATTCACGCACCGAAATTCACACATAAATTCACGCTAGATTCACATATTCACGAGATTGTGAAATTCGTACGAATTCGTACGAAATAGGTACGAATTTGGCACGAATTTCGTGCGAATTTCGTGCGAATTCGTACGAATCGGCCCCATTTTTGTCTTGTCACTGCTATTTGTTGCACACATTGGATATTGAACAATTTGTTTTGTAGATCCCTAGATACGGGCTAGCACGCACAGTTTCGTTCTAGCCTAAAACGACATTGCGAGGGCATTCTAGCCTACAACATCTAGCTAGAACGTAGACTAGAACAGGAATCATTCTAGCCTAGATTTGTTCTACACTAGAACACAAATAACAAATCAAAACATTACACATTACATTTCTTAATCTTTGTTGCATTGCTCAGAAATTTGTTGGGAAGGGCATAGGTTATAGGTGATAGTGGATGCAGTGGTGGGGGGGTCCATTGGGGTCAAACCATTGTTGCATTGCTCACACAGCTGTTGGGAAGGGCAAAGGTTATAGTTGCTAGTAGATGCATGAGGGTGGGGTGGGGGGGTCCATTGGGTCAAACCATTGGAGCGTGATCAACCACGTCTAGGGTTGGGAGGGGGTTTGGGGGGGCAAGGAGACCCCCCACTTAAACCCCTGAGTGTCTGGGTGTGGGGTTATGAGGGTGTCTTGCTTGTTGCAGTGCGGTTAAGGTTAGGGAGGGTATCCTTTTTCACTTCACAGGTTTTGTGTATCCCCATGGCTCTCGTGTGCTGGTTGCTCATGCTTTGGCAGCAAATAATCAAGTCAGCGCCGACTTACAACCTACCCGTAGCCTCTCAAATTATTAATTTCAAGCTTCATATATTCCTCTCAGTATGCTCCCAGCACTGGGCGTCAACCTGACTGTGTGGTTCTTGTGTGGTGTTGTTGTGTTGCTGTGCTGTGTGCTATGGGTGGGTGTGGATGGTTGGATGGGTGGCTGCGTGTTGTTGAATCATGTGGGACAATACTTTTGTGCTGTTTGTAGTTTGTGACTGTCTGTCGTTTGTGTTCGTTGCTGCTGATTGTCATGATGTGTGTGTAATGCCTCCTTTTCGGCTGTGTTGGTATCATTGTTTTGCTTGCTGCTTGTTGTGCTTCGTTTGTCTGCTGCTCCTCATTGGTGACTGTTGCTGATGACCTGACTGTGTTGTTCTTCTGTGTTGTTGTTGTGTTGCTGTGTTGTGTGCTATGGGCTGACTGTGTTGTTCTTCTGTGTTGTTGTTGTGTTGCTGTGCTGTGTGCGATGGGCTGAGTGTGTTTGTTCTGCACAAAAATGATACAAATTCATGCAAATTGTTCGAACTTCGTACGAAATTCGTAACAACCACATTCACGGTACATATGTTGAGGCACTTTGGGGACGAATTTCGTACGAAATTCGTCCGAAATTCGCACGAATTTCGCACGAATTTCGTGCGAACTTCGTACAAATTTCGTACCATTTTTGCAGGACATTGGCAGAAGAGCCACACCAACACCACCTATGCATGCAAAGAAGTCCCCACACCCACACACATTTCCCTGTACCTGCCCCCCCCCCAGCACACACACACACACACACAAACACACACACACACACACACACACACACAGACACACACACACCCATGCACAAACACACACATACCCTCAATGAAAGCAAACAGCCCCCCACTCGACCCACACCCACACACTGCCCGCCCACACACCCTCATACGTACCTGGACAATGGATGTGTCACGGTTAGATGTTGAGGGGGGGGGTTCTGTGTGTGTGTGTGTGTGTGTGTGTGTGTGTGTATGGCTTGTGCGTATATGTGGTTTGGTGCTCCTCACATCCTCACCCCCTACCCCCACACAGGCGCACGCCCACACCCAGAACCAAAAAGACAGTCATGCACCCCCCCCCCCCACCACCCACATACCATCAATGAAAGCAAACAGCCCCCCACTCGACCCACACCCACACACTGCCCGCCCACACACCCTCATACGTACCTGGACAGTGGATGTGTCACGGTTAAATGTTTAGGGGGGGGGTTCTGTGTGTGTGTATGTGTGTCTGCCTATGTGTGTGTGGATGGGTTTGTGCGGATGCGTGTATGTGGGTCGGTGTGCCCATGTGTAGTTGGGTGTGTGGTTGTGTGTGTTTGTGTGTGCGCGCGTGTTGGTGTGAGGTGCGGGAAGGGTGTGTGTGTGTGTGTGTATGGCTTGTGCGTATATGTGCATGGTTTGGTGCTCCTCACATCCTCACCCCCCCCAAACACACAGGCGCACGCCCACAGCCAGAAACAAACAGACTGTCGTACATGAACCCCCCCCCCCCCCGCACACACACACACCCACATGCCATTGGTGGAATGAAACCGCCCTGCCACCCCACCCACACCCACACACTGCCCAGCCACACATACGCACACACACCTGCATAGTGGATGTGTCGTGGTTAGGTATGTGGGGCGGGATCATTGTGGGTGTGTATATGTGTGTGTGTGTGTGTGTGTGTGTGTGTGTGTGTGTGTGGATCGGTTTGTGCGCGTGGGTGCGTGTTTGTGTGTGGGTGTGTATCCATGGGTCCGTGGTTGTGTGTGTGGGTGTGTGGGTGTTGGTGTGAGGATTGGGACGGGTTTGTGTGCGTATGTGGTCGGGTGGCCCCCACATCCTCTCACACACCAACACACAGACGCACGCCCGCACGTAGAAACAAACAGGAAGTCATGCATCCACCCACATGCAAACCCAACCATACACCCATACACAAACCCACACAAACCCACACACCCCACACAAACGCACACCCACACACATGTGCACATGTTGCCTGTAGCCAGGGTGCCTGCAGGTGTGCATTGGGGGGGGGGTACCCCGGGTGTTAGGACAAATGAGGGGGTGCACAAGGGTGAAATTTGTATGAATTCACGTGAATTCACGTGAAATTCGTACGAAATTCGTACGAATTCGTACGCGAATTCACGTGAATTCACGCCTATGAATCGGCTACAGGCTTGCCGGGTTCTGGCACCTCTCGTTTTGGGTGCCGTTTGGGCATGGTGGATGCCATTTGGGGCGGGACCTTCATTGGATGATGCGTAATGAAGCTGGGGGAAGAATTTTACCCCCTCAAATCCCTCAGAAGGAACCAAAAATATGGCATTTTCCCCCGAAAACCTCAAAATTTGGGTCGATTCACGTGAATATTCGCGCCAGATTCAAACGGCCACTTATCCCCCGTTCACGAAGGGTACATACTCCCTGTTGGAAGGGGCAAAGAGCCCAGTGCAAGTGTGGGAGTACATGCTGGACCCCATCTTGCATCTCATGGAGCGCAAGCTAGTCAAGAACGGGAAAAGGCACTGGACGGGGTATCTCCCAAAATTATTGTCTCCTTCCGCATGGCCTTGGGGATGGTCACCCGCTGCGGATTGATGACATTTGGGACCCGGACGCACTTGCGTACAACCCCCGGTTGAGCAAAATTTTGGGAGGTGCACCGGTATGCAAGGCCCAACGTGGCCAAGCTGCTAGCGAGGTGCAACAAACAGTGGGCAGATGCGTGGGTGGTGGGGGCCTTTGTGGCGGGCGACGAGGCCATCGCCCCACACAAGGGGAAGAGGCCGATGCGGATGTTCATCCCGCGTAAACCCCATGCAACGGGGGTAAAATTGTATGTGCTGGCCGACTCCACCGCCCCCTATGTGGTGGACATGTACATGTACCAGGGCAAGTGCCACATCCGGGGTGCTCGCAAGTATGCGTGCGTGGGCCGCTACACGTCCCGCGAGGTGGTGAACTATTGGGGGGAGCAGGTGCCCAAGAACACCACTCTAGTGTGCGACAGCTTCTTCGGAAGCCATAGGACGGCCGACAGCCTGGCCAACCGCCAAGTGGGTTACTTGTCCCTCGTGCCCAAGACACCAAGGGGGTCACCGAGGCGGCTGGACAGTTACCGGAGGGTACGTATCGTGTTGGGCACCTCAAACGAGCAAGGTGCTCGATGTACGTTTTCAAAGCCCCCAAAGTGGGTAGCAAGGCAGGCCGTGTGGTGCCATTTTTTACAAATTGCGACATTGATGCCGGCTACATTACACACGGACGGGGCTACCAGTTGCCCACCGTGGTGTCCGCGTACCGACAGAACAGCAATGGTGTGGACCGGTGCAACCTGCTGGCTTTGCAGTTGCGGGAATCCAACCGGATGCGGAGTTGGAGTGCGGCAGTGCGCGCCCCGGTTATGCGATACGCTGCCGGGAACGCTTACACGGCATCGAAATGCCTTGGTGTGCGGGATCCGGACATGACGATGGCCCGGTTCCAGTGGGCCATCATTAAGGCACAGTTTCCGGATGTTGAACGGCCTCTTTCGAACGTGGTGCACGTGCCTGTGCAATGCGCATTGGGGTTTGCGGTTGCGCGTGCGGTGCAAATGGTGCAGAGGCGAAACCAACTGGCATTGCAGCGTGTGCGGGGTGGCACTCCATGTGAAGTGCTTTGGTTCCTATCACAATGAACATTGAACAATAACCTGACCCATAACCCTTAACCCTAAGAAGCACAAGAGCCCAATGTGTAACCAGGGAACAAACAAAGTGGCCCGTAGAGGAACAATGGGTCGGACACGGACCGGAAGCGTGGAATACATCGAAACGTCTCGGGGGCTGTGCCATGGGGGGTAAATGAGGTCATACAACCCCTCCCCCAACGAAACACGTGTACCCCCACCCCATGATTTGTTCCCATGTTGTTGCCAACGTTGCGCTTTCCGGGTACACGTGTACCCGCGTTTTGTACCCGGGTACATAACATGTTCCCACGCATTGCGGTGTAGAACGTTCCAGACGCCGGGGACGTTCTGCACCCTGGGGAACATTTGTGTACCCGGGTACAAACCGCGGTACACATGTTCCCATGTGTTCCCCAACGTTGCCAAGCGCCTGCGTCCTCGACGTTCTACAACGCGCCTGTTCCCCAACGAGCATTTTCGGGGGTACCGGTGTACACCCCGTACCCGGTAGCCAAAGGAATATGGCATCTGCCTCAAATGGGAACCTCACCCTGCTAGTGGAGTAACATGGGGGGAGGCCTCGGTGATTGTTACTCCTGGGCGCTTGTCAGTGCTGCGTAAAGGTGTCTGCCGCAACCTGAGTGCCCTCCAGAACAGAAGTCTGGACGTTGAGTGGAGTCGCTGGGTGTCTCCTTCTTCTCCGAACGCAAAACTTGTTGGCAGTCCTTTTTACCCACTGTCATGGCAAAATGTGTTTGGTATGCCTGGTCCTCTGGGGATGTACGCACGAACTTCAGGTCCCTGGTATGGGGCTTGACAGTGCGACAGATACCAGGTGTCTGGTGGAAGGCACGCCTTGGCAGATTTTTTGACTTCTGGTCTCTCTCACGATTTCCACCACAAAAGCGGGCATGAGAGGAAAAGGGTGTGGGGCCATGGTGAGTTTGGCAGGGAATGCACGCGAACAACAGTGTAGATGCACAACGCGGCGCACTGGTTTGTTGCTTGGCCTCAAAGATCACGGCTGTGGAGGCCTTGGAAGCAACCCCAACCCAGCAGTTGCGCCCTTCCAGATGCATGTGCTGCGACTGGAAATGGGTGCCCCTGAAAACATGTCTGTGGGCCCATTCTTTACATACCTCCCTTCGCCAGTACCACGCGGTGAAGCGGGAGGTACAACAAGGTGGCACACAGACTCACTGGGGAGGGGTGTCTGGCATACGTCCGCACGCCGTTCAGCTGGCCAGTAGGAGCTTAGGATGTTGAGCCTTTGTCGCAATTTGAGCATGGCTGAAATTGTTGTGTGTCACACACACGCTGGTGCGCGCACGCAGTTTGAGCATGATTTGAAGCTTTTTGGCGCACGTGCGTGCAGGCGCGCACATGGATCGGCCCACAACCATGAGACTACACGTAAGGGGCAGGAGGGGCGCGAGCGCAAGCGGGTGCACACACAGTCACTACCCTCCAGTTTGCTGAATCTTTGATAAGACTGCAGCGAAAATCACTGCAGAGGACCTTCTCAAGACGAGCTTGGCTTTGTAGTCAAGTGGAAGGCGTCTAAAGACCTCATGAATTGAATGAATGATTGCGCTTATTGCAACCCTTGGGACATGGCATACTGCAGCTGATGTCTTTGTGACACTGCTGAGCTCTTTGCCCGTGCTTATGGCATTGCGTTTCATATATGCAATCTGTCGCTCAGTTTGCCAGTTCTGTGTTACGAGTGCTGGCCATGTGTGCAATTCGGCAACAATGCGAGCATCCTCCCCAAATTGTGGCTGTGACACTGCAGATTGTGTCCTTTTTGACATGAGCTTTGCCGCTCATACCCTTGGCATTGCGTCGCACACACACGCAGGGCGCTGAGCGGGCTTGCGCACGCTGCTGCGCGCGGGGGTGGTGTTGTCTGAAGCTGGATGACCTCCGTTGCTGCAGCATCTTCTTCTCTTTGGATGATTTGGCCAGACACCAAGGCATGATACCACCACCAGCTCCAGCCGAGTCCGCAGCGGCGTTGGTGTGATGTTCACCTCGTCGATGCACGATGTCGCGTGAGCGCCATGGTGTTGCATGCCGGTGAGCCGGACCACCCCACCCACATCACCGCCGTGTCCAAGGGGCCCAGCGCCGAGCCCATCACGGATGCGGACGCCTACCTGCTGCAATTGATCTCGCAGATCAACCCCGTCAACACCCCCGGCTTCCAGGCACTGACCAAACACGCGCGGGGGCACCTCGCCGGGCAGTTCGAGCTGTGGTCGGCTTTCAGTTCCAATGCCTGCAGGAGGAGCAACGCCGTTGGCAGTCGTGGCAGGAGACGCACCGGGACGAGCTGCAGCAGGTGCGGAACGGGGCTGTCCTTACTCAACCCACGGGATGGGGCGGGGCACCTCCCGTGAAAGGGGTAGAAGGTGAGAGTGCTGAGGAGGCGGAGTGCCTACCTAAGCCTGCTGCGGTGGCAACAGGAATGTTGGGTGCCCCAATCAGGGGACAAGGACAGGGGATGCGCCTTCGGCTGCTGTGCTCTATGGGGGGCAGGGGGCGGGAGGGGGGGATCGATATTTCGCACAGAATGGGCCTG
>OZ038392.1:6275408-6303593 GCA_964036045.1 Eutreptiella sp. 'Long Island Sound 2002'
GGGGGTAGGTTAGGTCGCATGAACGTGCCCGCAGGCCTGTCCCCCACCACCGGCAGGTGCCCGACTACCTGGTGCTCATGCAGCAGATGTTCATCGACCACCTCGTCAGCCGCCTCGACGCCCACGCGGGTCACTGGGTCGAGTGGGTCCGCGGCCTCCCGCACCGTGACGCCACCTGCCAGGCGACCTGGTCCAAGTGGATGACCGCCCAGAGCCGGCTCTACCGCCAGGCCGCCAGCGACCTGGCGCAGCAGCGGCACGCCCTTTGGGCCGAGCTGCTGCACAGCGCCGGGCGGGCCCCGCCGGCCGCCCCCGCGCCCCCCGCCGGGGGGCTCCACGACCCAACGACCCCCGGTGGCCTTGGGCACCCTCCGGCAGGACAATACAAAGGTTTGTAGTCCGTTGTTCTAGTTGCCCGTTCTAATTCGGTTCCAATTATAATGACGAGCGGCGGCATCGGGAGAAATAGAACTGAATTAGAACAAGAATTTAGAACCGGTTTAGAACAACCCGGCTTCCTTGCAGGCCCGCACGCCCCCCTGGACCCCGACCCCCGCGGCAAGCCGCGGGTCCGCACCGCCGACCCGATCGGCAGCGGCCCCAACGACGCCCAGCCCGACTCCGCCCTGGCGACCCCCGACAAGCGCCTGACGGCCTCCGACCCCAACATCCAGGTGCACCCGCGCGGCGCCCCCCCGCCGCTCGCGCGCCCGGCGCCGGCCCGGCGCGCCGGGTCGTCGGCCACGGGGCCGGCCAAGTGGGGGCCGGAGCCCGGGGTCCTCTCCCCCATGCGGCAGCGCATCGTGCACCAGAGCGAGTGGGTCGGCATGCCGCAGTCGGCGGACCAGGACACCTTCGAGGACAGCCCCAAGTGGGACGCGCAGGAGGTCGCGTGACCCTCTCACCGCCCATGCATGACTCTTGCATACCCCACGCGTGACCCTCTCACCGCCCAGGCATGACTCTCGCATACCCCACGCGTGACCCTCTCACCGCCCATGCATGACTCTCGCATACCCCACGCGTGACCCTCTCACCGCCCAGGCATGACTCTCGCATACCCCACGCGTGACCCTCTCACCGCCCATGCATGACTCTTGCATACCCCACGCGTGACCCTCTCACTGCCCAGGCATGACTCTTGCATGCCCCACGCGTGACCCTCTCACTGCCCATGCATGACTCTTGCATACCCCACACGTGACCCTCTCACTGCCCATGCATGACTCTCGCATACCCCACGCGTGACCCTCTCACTGCCCAGGCATGACTCTTGCATACCCCACGCGTGACCCTCTCACCGCCCAGGCATGACTCTCGCATGCCCCACGCGTGACCCTCTCACCGCCCAGGCATGACTCTTGCATACCCCACGTGACCCTCTCACCGCCCATGCATGACCCTCGCATACCCCACGCGTGACCCTCTCACTGCCCATGCATGACTCTTGCATGCCCCACGCGTGACCCTCTCACCGCCCAGGCATGACTCTCGCATACCCCACGCGTGACCCTCTCACCGCCCATGCATGACTCTCGCATACCCCACGCGTGACCCTCTCACCGCCCAGGCATGACTCTCGCATACACCACGCGTGACCCTCTCACCACCCATGCATGACTCTTGCATACCCCACGCGTGACCCTCTCACTGCCCATGCATGACTCTTGCATGCCCCACGCGTGACCCTCTCACTGCCCATGCATGACTCTTGCATACCCCACACGTGACCCTCTCACTGCCCATGCATGACTCTCGCATACCCCACGCGTGACCCTCTCACTGCCCAGGCATGACTCTTGCATACCCCACGCGTGACCCTCTCACCGCCCAGGCATGACTCTTGCATACCCCATGTGTGACCCTCTCACCGCCCAGGCATGACTCTCGCATACCCCACGCGTGACCCTCTCACCGCCCATGCATGACTCTTGCATGCCCCACGCGTGACCCTCTCACCGCCCATGCATGACTCTTGCATACCCCACGCGTGACCCTCTCACCGCCCATGCATGACTCTCGCATACCCCACGCGTGACCCTCTCACCGCCCAGGCATGACTCTCGCATACCCCACGCGTGACCCTCTCACCGCCCAGGCATGACTCTCGCATACCCCACGCGTGACCCTCTCACTGCCCATGCATGACTCTCGCATACCCCACGCGTGACCCTCTCACTGCCCAGGCATGACTCTCGCATACCCCACGCGTGACCCTCTCACCGCCCAGGCATGACTCTCGCATACCCCACGCGTGACCCTCTCACCGCCCAGGCATGACTCTCGCATGCCCCACGCGTGACCCTCTCACCGCCCATGCATGACTCTCGCATACCCCAAGTGACCCTCTCACCGCCCATGCATGACTCTCGCATACCCCACGCGTGACCCTCTCACCGCCCAGGCATGACTCTCGCATGCCCCACGCGTGACCCTCTCACCGCCCATGCATGACTCTCGCATACCCCACGTGACCCTCTCACCGCCCAGGCATGACTCTCGCATACCCCACGCGTGACCCTCTCACTGCCCATGCATGACTCTCGCATACCCCACGCGTGACCCTCTCACTGCCCAGGCATGACTCTCGCATACCCCACGCGTGACCCTCTCACCGCCCAGGCATGACTCTCGCATACCCCACGCGTGACCCTCTCACCGCCCAGGCATGACTCTCGCATGCCCCACGCGTGACCCTCTCACCGCCCATGCATGACTCTCGCATACCCCACGTGACCCTCTCACCGCCCAGGCATGACTCTCGCATACCCAACGCGTGACCCTCTCACCGCCCATGCATGACTCTCGCATACCCCACGCGCGACCCCCTCACCGCCGTTGTGCGAAAAGCTCAGCCTCCATGCGTCAACCCGTCATGCCCCATCTGTACCGCTCTCTTCTTCCACGCATGACCATCTGAAACCTCACGCGTGACCCTGCCCCCACGGATGCCCCTGCCGATTCCCACACCGACCCCCGGTCTTCGCTGCCCAGGTCGCCGTGCCCCAGCGGCGCCGCTCTCGACCCACCCTGTCCCCCACACGCGCCCTGTCCCCCACACGCGGCCCCTCGGAGGCCCTCGACCGCAACGCGCTTTGGTTCCCGCCCCCCACGCCTGACGACCTCGAGGTCCGCGGCGCCGCCGAATTCCTAAGCCCGAGGAAGCACCGCCGCAGCTCCAACGGCCACCACACGGCCCTGCCCCTGGCCCTCGTGATGTCCATCCTGTCCGCCGAGGACGAGGCGCGGGGCGTCGTGGACGAGGAGGAGGTGCTGCAGTGGATCATGATCCTCAGCACCGCTGAGGCGCAGAACTTGGGGAAACGGCGCGCGCCGCCCCCCGGCGCCGGGAGCCCCCGGGGCGCGCGCGCGGCGGCCGCCGCGGGCCCGCTCCGCGCCGTGGGCCTGGAGGAGGCCCGCGGCCGCTGGGAGGCGGAGCAGCTGGAGGAGCGGGAGTGGGCCGCGACCCTCGAGGCGACGGTCCGGGCGGTCGTGGGGGGCGAGGAGGCCCGCCGCAAGGCGCTGCTGCTCGCGGAGTTCGAGCGGCTGAATCGGTGGGTGCTGCAGCGGCGGCAGGTGCGGGCCCTCCTGCGTGGCCCACGGGAATAAGGGGGAGTGCGGGAGGAAGCAGTTCAGCTTGTGCCCTTCATGTGTCGCTGGGACATCCACTTTTCCTGCACGGCCCGCAATCCAGAATCCACACTGTTCCCTAAAGGGCAGGAACCTCCGGGTTGTCAGGTGAGCAGGGGGCTTCCACTACCTGTTGAGGTCCCCCCTTAGGGACCTGCTAGAAGGGGTGATATTGTCTTGGTTGGAATTTTTTTTCAAAAAATGGACATTTTAGAAGTTGGAATTTTTTTTTAAAAGATGGACATTTTAGAAATTACAAATTAGAACAAATCCATTTTAGAACTGTTTTAGAACGCCCTGTGTGTTTCTCACAACCCATGGTGTGGTGAGGTAGGGTGTGGTGTGGTGTAGTGGGGTGTCCTTTGGTGTTGTAGGCTGAGGTGCCGTGGGGTGTGGGGTGGTGTTGGTGGGGGTATAGTGTGGTGCGGTGCGGTGTGGTGCGGTGTGGTGCGGTGTGGTGTGGTGTGCCGAAGGCGCTGTTACCAAAAGGCAAAAGGCCGGGATGTCTACCCACGGGTACAGGTAAACGGGCTGGGCTGTGTGTGTTGCGTGCGCGCTGTGCGTAAGTGTGTTGTTGCATTGCCGGACCAGTGCACTCCCGCAATGCACTGCCTCACTGCCCTGGGGCAGTGGGCAGTAGACCTTCTGCAATACACTGCCGCACTGCCCGGGTGCAGTGGGCAGTGGACCTCCTGCAATACACTGCCTCACTGCCTGGGGGCGGTGGGCAGTGCAACTCCTGCAATACATTGCCGCACTGCCTGGGGGCAGTGGGCAGTGCAACTCCTGCAATGCACTGCCTCACTGCCTGGGGGCAGTGGACAGTGGACCTCCTGCAATGCACTGCCTCACTACTTGGGGGCAGTGGGCAGTGCAACTTCTGCAATGCACTGCCTCACTGCCCTGGGGCAGTGGGCAGCGGAACTCCTGCAATGCACGGCCTCACTGCCCTGGGGGCAGTGGGCAGTGCAATTCCTGCAACGCACTGCCTCACTGCCCTGGGATAGTGGGCAGTGGAACCCCTGCAATGCACGGCCTCACTGCCCTGGGGGCAGTGGGCAGTGCAACTCACTGCAATGCACTGCCTCACTGCCTGGGGGCAGTGGGCAGTGCAACTCCTGCAATGCACTACCCCACTGCCTGGGGGCAGTGGGCAGCGCAAATTCTGCAATGCACTGCCTCACTGCCCTGGGGCAGTGGGCAGTGCAACTGCTGCAATGCACTGCCTCACTGCCTGGGGGCAGTGGACAGTGCAATTCCTGCAACGCACTGCCTCACTGCCTGGGGGCAGTGGACAGTGGAACTCCTGCAATGCACTGCCTCACTGCCTGGGGCAGTGGGCAGTGCAACTCCTGCAATGCACTGCCTCACTGCCTGGGGGCAGTGGGCAGTGCAACTTCTGCGACGCACTGCCTCACTGCCCTGGGGCAATTGGCAGTGCAACTCCTGCAATGCACTGCCTCACTGCCTGGGGGCAGTGGACAGTGCAACTCCTGCAATGCACTGTCTCACTGCCTGGGGGCAGTGGACTGTGCAACTCCTGCAATGCACTGCCTCACTGCCTGGGGGCAGTGGGCAGTGGAACTCCTGCAATGCACCGCCTCACTGCCTGGGGGCAGTGGGCAGCGCAACTCCTGCAATGCACTACCTCACTGCCTGGGGGCAGTGGACAGTGCAGCTTCTGCAATGCACTGCCTCACTGCCCTGGGGCAGTGGGCAGTGGAACTCTTGCAATGCACTGCCCGACTGCCTGGGGGCAGTGGGCAGTGCAACTCCCGCAATGCACTGCCTCACTGCCTGGGGGCAGTGGGCAGTGGAACTCCTGCAATGCACTGCCTCACTGCCCTGGGGCAGTGGGCAGTGGAACTCCCGCAATGCACTACCTCACTGCCTGGGGGCAGTGGACAGTGCAGCTTCTGCAATGCACTGCCTCACTGCCCTGGGGCAGTGGGCAGTGGAACTCTTGCAATCCACTGCCCGACTGCCTGGGGGCATTGGGCAGTGCAACTCCTGCAATGCACTGCCTCACTGCCTGGGGGCAGTGGGCAGTGGACCTCCTTCAATGCACTGCTCCACTGCCTGGGGGCAGTGGGCAGTGGACCTCCTGCAACACACTGCCTCACTGCCTGGGGGCAGTGGGCAGTGGACCTCCTTCAATGCACTGCCCCACTGCCTGGGGGCAGTGGGCAGTGGACCTCCTGCAATGCACTGCCTCACTGCCTGGGGGCAGTGGGCAGTGGACCTCCTTCAATGCACTGCCTCACTGCCTGGGGGTAGTGGGCAGTGGAACTCCTACAATGCACTGCCTCACTGCCTGGGGGCAGTGGACAGTGCAGCTTCTGCAATGCACTGCCTCACCGCCCGGGGGCAGTGGACAGTGCAGCTTCTGCAATGCACTACCCCACTGCCTGGGGGCAGTGGACAGTGGACCTCCGGCAATACACTGCCGCACTGCCTGGAGGCAGTGGGCAGTGCAACTGCTGCAATGCACTGCCTCACTGCCTGGGGGCAGTGGGCAGTGGAACACCTGCAATGCACCACTTCACTGCCTGGGGGCAGTGGGCAGCGCAACTCCTGCAATGTACTGCCTCACTGCCTGGGGGCAGTGGACAGCGCAACTCGTGCAATGCACTGCCCCACTGTCTGGGGGCGGTGCGCAGTGGACCTCCTGCAATCCATTGCCTCACTGCCTTGGGGCAGTGGGCAGCGCAACTCCTGCGATGCACTGCCGCACTGCCTGGGGGCAGTGGGCAGTGCAACTCCTGCAATACACTGCCGCACCGTCTGGGGGCAGTGGGCAGCGCAACTCCTGCAATGCACTGCCCCACTGCCCTGGGGCAGTGGGCAGTGCAACTTCTGCAATGCACTGCCTCACTGCCTGGGGGCAGTGGGCAGTGCAACTCCTGCAATGCACTGCCCCACTGCCTGGGGGCAGTGGACAGTGCAACTTTTGCATCGCACTGCCTCACTGCCCTGCGGGCAGTGGGCACTGGAACTTCTGCAATGCACTGCCCCACTGCCTGGGGTCAGTGGGCAGTGGAACCCCTGCACTGCACCGCCTCACTACTTGGGGGCAGTGTAACTCCTGCAATACACTGCCGCACTGTCTGGGGGCAGTGGGCAGCGCAATTCCTGCAATGCACTTCCGCACTGCCGTGGAGCAGTGGGCAGTGGACCTCCGGCAATACATTGCCGCACTGCCGGGGGGCAGTGGGCAGTGCAACTCCTGCAATGCACTGCCTCACTGCCTGGGGGCAGTGGGCAGTGCAACTCCTGCAATGCACTGCCTCACTACTTGGGGGCAGTGGGCAGTGTAACTCCTGCAATACACTGCCGCACTGTCTGGAGGCGGTGGGCAGCGCAACTCCTGCAATGCACTGCCGCACTGCCTGGGAGCAGTGGACAGTGGACTTCCGGCAATACATTGACGCACTGCCGGGGGGCAGTGGGCAGTGCAACTCCCGCAATGCACTGCCTCACTGCCTGGGGGCAGTGGGCACTGCAACTGCTGCAATGCACTGCCCCACTGCCGGGGGGCAGTGGGCAGTGGAACCCCCGCAATGCACTGCCTCACTGCCCTGGGAGCAGTGGGCAGTGCAATTCCTGCAATGCACTGCCGCACTGTCCGGGGGCAGTGGGCAGCGGAACTCCTGCAATGCACTGCCCCACTGCCTGGGGGCAGTGGGCAGGGGACCTCCGGCAATACACTGCCGCACTGCCTGGGGGCAGTGGGCAGTGCAACTCCTGCAATGCACTGCAACACTGCCTGGGGGCAGTGGGCACTGGACCTCCTGCAATGCACTGCCTCACTGCCAGGGGGCAGTGGGCAGTGCAACTTCTGCAAAGCACTGCCCCACCGCCTGGGGGCAGTGGGCAGTGCAACTCCTGCAATGCACTGCCTCACTGCCTGGGGGCAGTGGACAGTGCAACTCCTGCAATGCACTGCCCAACTGCCTGGGGGCAGTGGACAGTGCAACTCCTGCAATACACTGCCGCACCGCCTCGGGGCGGTGGGCAGTGGAACTCCTGCAATACACTGTTGCACCGCCTGGGGGCAGTGGACAGTGCAACTTCCGCAATGCACTGCCCCACTGCCTGGGGGCAGTGGGCAGTGGAACCCGTGCAATGCACTGCCTCACTGCCCTGGGGGCAGTGGGCAGTGCAATTCCTGCAATGCACCGCCTCACTGCCTGGGGGCAGTGGGCGGTGTAACTCCTGCAATACACTGCTGCACTGTCTGGAGGCGGTGGGCAGCGCAACTCCTGCAATGCACTGCCGCACTGCCTGGGGCAGTGGACAGTGGACCTCCGGCAATACACTGCCGCACTGCCTGGGGGCAGTGGGCAATGCAACTCCTGCAATGCACTGCCTTACTGCCTGGGGGCAGTAGGCAGTGGAACTCCTGCAATGCACTGCCTCACTGCCTGGGGGCAGTGGACAGTGCAACTCCTGCGACGCACTGCCTCACTGCCTGGGGGCAGTGGAAAGTGGAAGTCCCGCAATGCACTTCCCCACTGCCTGGGGGCAGTGGGCAGTGCAACTCCTGCAATACACTGCCGCACTGTCTGGGGGCAGTGGAGAGTTCAACTCCTGCAATGCACTGCCCCACTGCCTGGGGGCAATGGGCATTGCAACTCCTGCAATGCACTGCCTCACTTCCTGGGGGCAGTGGACAGTGCAACTCCTGCAATGCACTACCCCACTGCCTGGGGGCAGTGGGCAGTGCAACTCCTGCAATGCACTGCCTCACTGCCTGGGGGCAGCGGACAGTGCAACTCCTGCAATGCACTACCCCACTGCCTGGGGGCAGCGGACAGTGCAACTCCTGCAATACACTGCCGCACCGCCTGGGGGCAGTGGGCAGTGCAACTTCTGCAATGCACTGCCTCACTGCCCGCAGGCGGTGGGCAGTGGAACTTCTGCAATGCACTGCCCACTGCCTGGGGGCAGTGGGCAGTGGAACTCCTGCAATGCACTGCCTCTGTGCCCTGGGGGCAGTGGGCAGTGCAATTCCTGCAATGCACTGCCTCACTGCCTGGGGGCAGTGGGCGGTGCAGCTCCTGCAAGACACTGCCGCACTGTCTGGGGGCAGTGGCAGTGGGCAGTGCAACTCCTGCAATGCACTGCCTCACTGCCTGGAGGCAGTGGGCAGTGCAACTCCTGCAATGCACTGCCCCACTGCCTGGGGGCAGTGGACAGTGCAACTTCTGCAATGCACCGCCTCACTGCCTGGGGGCAGTGGGCGGTGCAGCTCCTGCAAGACACTGCCGCACTGTCTGGGGGCAGTGGCAGTGGACAGTGCAACTCCTGCAATGCACTGCCCCACTGCCTGGGGGCAGCGGACAGTGCAACTCCTGCAATACACTGCCGCACCGCCTGGGGGCAGTGGGCAGTGCAACTTCTGCAATGCACTGCCTCACTGCCCGCAGGCGGTGGGCAGTGGAACTTCTGCAATGCACTGCCCACTGCCTGGGGGCAGTGGGCAGTGGAACTCCTGCAATGCACTGCCTCTGTGCCCTGGGGGCAGTGGGCAGTGCAATTCCTGCAATGCACTGCCTCACTGCCTGGGGGCAGTGGGCGGTGCAGCTCCTGCAAGACACTGCCGCACTGTCTGGGGGCAGTGGCAGTGGGCAGTGCAACTCCTGCAATGCACTGCCTCACTGCCTGGAGGCAGTGGGCAGTGCAACTCCTGCAATGCACTGCCCCACTGCCTGGGGGCAGTGGACAGTGCAACTTCTGCAATGCACCGCCTCACTGCCTGGGGGCAGTGGGCGGTGCAGCTCCTGCAAGACACTGCCGCACTGTCTGGGGGCAGTGGCAGTGGACAGTGCAACTCCTGCAATGCACTGCCCCACTGCCTGGGGGCAGTGGGCAGTGCAACTCCTGCAATACACTGCCGCACTGTCTGGGGGCAGTGGACAGTGCAACTCCTGCAATGCACTGCCCCACTGCCCTGGGGGCAGTGGACAGTGCAACTCCTGCGACGCACTGTCCACTGCCTGGGGGCAGTGGACAGTGGAACTCCCGCAATGCACTACCCCACTGCCTGGGGGCGGTGGGCAGTGGAACTTCTGCAATGCACTGCCCCACTGCCTGGGGGCAGTGGGCAGTGGAACCCCTGCAATGCACTGCCTCACTGCCCTGGGGGCAGTGGGCAGTGCAATTCCTGCAACGCACTGCCTCACTGCCTGGGGGCAGTGGGCAGTGCAGCTCCTGCAATGCACTGCCGCACTGCCTGGGGGCAGTGGGCAGTGCAACTCCTGCAATACACTGCCGCACTGTCTGGGGGCAGTGGAGAGTTCAACTCCTGCAATGCACTGCCCCACTGCCTGGGGGCAATGGGCATTGCAACTCCTGCAATGCACTGCCTCACTTCCTGGGGGCAGTGGACAGTGCAACTCCTGCAATGCACTACCCCACTGCCTGGGGGCAGTGGGCAGTGCAACTCCTGCAATGCACTGCCTCACTGCCTGGGGGCAGCGGACAGTGCAACTCCTGCAATGCACTACCCCACTGCCTGGGGGCAGCGGACAGTGCAACTCCTGCAATACACTGCCGCACCGCCTGGGGGCAGTGGGCAGTGCAACTTCTGCAATGCACTGCCTCACTGCCCGCAGGCGGTGGGCAGTGGAACTTCTGCAATGCACTGCCCACTGCCTGGGGGCAGTGGGCAGTGGAACTCCTGCAATGCACTGCCTCTGTGCCCTGGGGGCAGTGGGCAGTGCAATTCCTGCAATGCACCGCCTCACTGCCTGGGGGCAGTGGGCGGTGCAGCTCCTGCAAGACACTGCCGCACTGTCTGGGGGCAGTGGCAGTGGGCAGTGCAACTCCTGCAATGCACTGCCTCACTGCCTGGGGGCAGTGGGCAGTGCAACTCCTGCAATGCACTGCCCCACTGCCTGGGGGCAGTGGACAGTGCAACTTCTGCAATGCACCGCCTCACTGCCTGGGGGCAGTGGGCGGTGCAGCTCCTGCAAGACACTGCCGCACTGTCTGGGGGCAGTGGCAGTGGACAGTGCAACTCCTGCAATGCACTGCCCCACTGCCTGGGGGCAGTGGGCAGTGCAACTCCTGCAATACACTGCCGCACTGTCTGGGGGCAGTGGACAGTGCAACTCCTGCAATGCACTGCCCCACTGCCCTGGGGGCAGTGGACAGTGCAACTCCTGCGACGCACTGCCTCACTGCCATGGGGGCAGTGGACAGTGGAACTCCCGCAATGCACTGCCCCACTGCCTGGGGGCGGTGGGCAGTGGAACTTCTGCAATGCACTGCCCCACTGCCTGGGGGCAGTGGGCAGTGGAACCCCTGCAATGCACTGCCTCACTGCCCTGGGGGCAGTGGGCAGTGCAGTTCCTGCAACGCACTGCCTCACTGCCTGGGGGCAGTGGGCGGTGCAGCTCCTGCAAGACACTGCCGCACTGTCTGGGGGCAGTGGCAGTGGGCAGTGCAACTCCTGCAATGCACTGCCTCACTGCCTGGGGGCAGTGGGCAGTGCAACTCCTGCAATGCACTGCCCCACTGCCTGGGGGCAGTGGACAGTGCAACTTCTGCAATGCACCGCCTCACTGCCTGGGGGCAGTGGGCGGTGCAGCTCCTGCAAGACACTGCCGCACTGTCTGGGGGCAGTGGCAGTGGACAGTGCAACTCCTGCAATGCACTGCCCCACTGCCTGGGGGCAGTGGGCAGTGCAACTCCTGCAATACACTGCCGCACTGTCTGGGGGCAGTGGACAGTGCAACTCCTGCAATGCACTGCCCCACTGCCCTGGGGGCAGTGGACAGTGCAACTCCTGCGACGCACTGCCTCACTGCCTGGGGGCAGTGGACAGTGGAACTCCCGCAATGCACTGCCCCACTGCCTGGGGGCGGTGGGCAGTGGAACTTCTGCAATGCACTGCCCCACTGCCTGGGGGCAGTGGGCAGTGGAACCCCTGCAATGCACTGCCTCACTGCCCTGGGGGCAGTGGGCAGTGCACTTCCTGCAACGCACTGCCTCACTGCCTGGGGGCAGTGGGCAGTGCAGCTCCTGCAATGCACTGCCGCACTGTCTGGGGGCAGTGGCAGTGGACAGTGCAACTCCTGCAATGCACTGCCCCACTGCCTGGGGGCAGTGGGCAGTGCAACTCCTGCAATACACTGCCGCACTGTCTGGGGGCAGTGGACAGTGCAACTCCTGCAATGCACTGCCCCACTGCCTGGGGGCAGTGGACAGTGCAACTCTTGCGACGCACTGCCTCACTGCCTGGGGGCAGTGGGCAGTGGAACTCCCGCAATGCACTGCCCCACTGCCTGGGGGCAGTGGGCAGTGCAACTCCTGCAATACACTGCCGCACTGTCTGGGGGCAGTGGACAGTGCAACTCCTGCAATGCACTGCCCCACTGCCTGGGGGCAGTGGACAGTGCAACTCCTGCAATGCACTGCCCCACTGCCTTGGGGCAGTGGGCATTGCAACTCCTGCAATACAGTGCCTCACCGCCTGGGGGCAGTGGGCAGGGCAACTCCTGCATCACACTGCCTCACTGCCTGGGAGCAGTGGGCAGTGCAACTCCTGCAATGCACTGCCTCACTGCCTGGGGGCAGTGGGCAGGGCAACTCCTGCATCACACTGCCTCACTGCCTGGGGGCAGTGGACAGTGCAACTCCTGCGACGCACTGCCTCACTGCCTGGGGGCAGTGGGCAGTGGAACTCCCGCAATGCACTGCCCCACTGCCTGGGGGCAGTGGGCAGTGCAACTCCTGCAATACACTGCCGCACTTTCTGGGGGCAGTGGACAGTGCAACTCCTGCAATGCACTGCCCCACTGCCTGGGGGCAGTGGGCAGTGCAACTCCTGCAATACACTGCCGCACTGCCTGGGGGCAGTGGACAGTGCAACTCCTGCAATGCACTGCCTCACTGCCTGGGGGCAGTGGGCAGTGCAACTCCTGCAATGCACTGCCTCACTGCCTGGGGGCAGTGGGCAGTGGAACTCCTGCAATGCACCGCCTCACTGCCTGGGGGCAGTGGGCAGTGCAACTCCCGCAATGCACTGCCTCACTTCCTGGGGGCAGTGGGCAGTGCAACTCCTGCAATGGGTGGAGTGTCCTGCAGGGCCTGTGGGGATGTACTACCCGGCGCACCAGCCTGGGCGGATGGGGAGTCCAGCCCAGGGGGTGGTCGGGGCATCCTTCAGGGCCTATGGGGGGCCACCATCTTCGGAGAACCGGGCGCACCGGCCTGGGGGGGGGACGGGGAGTCCGGCCCAGGGGGTGGTCGGAGCCTCCTGCAAGGCCCATGGGGAGCCAGCATCTTCCAAGAACCGGGCGCACCGGCCTGGGGGGGACGGGGGGTCCTGCCCAGGCGGTGGCCGGAGTATTCTTCAGGGCCCATGGGGAGGCCTCATCTTCGGAGAACCGGGCGCACCGGCCTGGGGGGGACGGGGAGTCCAGCCCAGGGGGTGTTCGGAGCCTCCTGCAAGGCCCACGCGGAGCCATCCTCTTCTAATAACCGGGCGCACCGGCCTGGGGGGGACGGGGAGTCCAGCCCAGGGGGTGGTCGGGGCATCCTTCAAGGCCAATGGGGGGCCATCTGCTTCGGAGAACCGGGCGCACCGGCCTGGGGGGGACGGGGGGTCCTGCACAGGGGGTGGTCGGGGCATCCTGCCAGGCCAATGGGGGGCCATCTGCTTCGGAGAACCGGGCGCACCGGCCTGGGGGGGACGGGGGGTCCTGCCCAGGGGGTGGCCGGAGTATTCTTCAGGGCCCATGGGGAGGCGTCATCTTCGGAGAACCGGGCGAACCGGCCTGGGGGGGACGGGGAGTCCAGCCCAGGGGGTGTTCGGAGCCTCCTGCAAGGCCCACGCGGAGCCGGTGTGGTGTGGTGTGGTGTGGTGTGGTGTGGTGTGGTGTGGTGTGGTGTGGTGTGGTGTGGTGCGGTGCGGTGCGGTGCGGTGCGGTGCGGTGCGGTGCGGTGCGGTGCGGTGCGGTGCGGTGCGGTGTGGTGTGGTGTGGTGTGGTGTGGTGTGGTGTGGTGTGGTGTGGTGTGCCGAAGGCGCTGTTACCAAAAGGCAAAAGGCCGGGATGTCTACCCACGGGTAAAGGTAAACGGGCCGGGCTGTGTGTGTTGTGTGCGCGCCGTGCGTAAGTGTGTAGGCCTCGGCAGGGGGAGGGGGAGTCGGGGAGACCTGGTGAGTTCGCCTCTGGCGACCGCGCTTATTCCAGGAGCTCCCGCTGCACCCCTTCCCTTTCTGCCTGCTGGTGCAGGCGTAGTTCCTGCAACGCCCACGCCATCGTGCTGCCCGGGCCCATGCAGTGCAACTCCTGCAACGCACTGCCGCACTACCTGGGAGCGGCGGGCAGTGCAACTCCTGCAATGCACTGCCTCACTGCCCGAGGGCAGTGGACAGTGCGACTCCTGCAATGCACCGCCTCACTGCCTGGGGGCAGTGGGCGGTGCAACTTCTACAATGCACGGCCTCATTGCCCTGGGGCAGTGGGCAGTGCAACTCCTGCAATGCACCGCCTCACTGCCTGGGGGCAGTGGACGGCGCAACTCCTGCAATGCTCTGCCCCACTGCCTGGGGGCAGTGGGCAGTGCAACTCCTGCAATGCACTGCCTCACTGCCCTGGGGCAGTGGGCAGTGGAACTCCCGCAATGCACTGCCTCACTGCCTGGGGGCAGTGGGCAGTGCAACTCCTGCAATGCACTGTTTCACTGCCCCGGGGCAGTGGGCAGTGCAACCCCTGCAATGCACGACCTCACTGCCTGGGCGCAGTGGGCAGTGGAACTCCTGCAATGCACTGCCCCCACTGCCTGGGGGCAGTGGGCAGTGGAACCCCTGCATTGCACGGCCTCACCGCCTTGGGGGCAGTGGGCAGTGCAACTCCTGCAACGCACTGCCTCACTGCCTGGGGGCAGTGGGCAGTGCAACTCCTGCAATGCACTGCCTCACTGCCTGGGGGTAGTGGGCAGTGCAACTCCTGCAATGCACTGCCTCACTGCCTGGGGGCAGTGGGCAGTGCAACTTCTGCAATGCACTGCTTCACTGCCCTGGGGCAGTTGGCAGTGGAACTCCTGCAATGAACTGCCTTACTGCCTGGGGGCAGTGGACAGTGCAACTCCTGCAATGCACTGCCTGACTGCCTTGGGGGAGTGGGCAGTGGAACTCCTGCAATGCACCGCCTCACTGCCTGGAGGCAGTGGGCGGTGCAACTCCTGCAATGCACTGCCTCACTGCCTGGGGGCAGTGGGCAGTGCAGCTTCTGCAATGCACTGCCTCACTGCGCTGGGACAGTGGGCAGTGGGCCTCCTGCAATGCACCGCCTTACTGCCTGGGGGCAGTGGGCAGTGCAACTCCTGCAATACACGGCCGCATTGCCTGGGGGCAGTGGGCAGTGCAACTCCTGCAACGCATTGCCTCACTGCCCTCGGGCAGTAGGCAGTGGAACTCCTGCAAGGCACTGCCTCACCGCCTGGGGGCAGTGGGTAGTGCAACTCCTGCAATGCACTACCTCACTGCCTGGGGGCAGTGGGCAGTGGAACTCCTGCAACGCACTGCCGCACCGCCTGGGGGCAGTGGGCAGTGCAACTCCTGCAATGCACTGCCTCACTGCCTGGGGGCAGTGGGCAGTGGACCTCCTGCAATGCACTGCCTCACTGTCTGGGGCAGTGGGCAGTGCAACTCCTGCAATACACTGCCGCACTGCCTGGGGGGCGGTGGGCAGTGCAACTCCTGCAATGCACTGCCTCGCTGCCTGGGGGCAGTGGGCAGTGCAACTTCTGCAATGCAGTGCTTCACTGCCCTGGGGCAGTGGGCAGCGGAACTCCTGTAATGCACTGCTCCACTGCCTGGGGGCAGTGGGCAGTGCAACTCCTGCAATGCACCGCCGCACTGCCTGGGGGCAGTGGGCAGTGGAACTCCTGCAATGCACTGCCCCACTGCCGGGGGGCAGTGGGCAGTGAACTCTTGCAACGCACTGCCTCACTGCCTGGGGGCAGTGGGCAGTGCAACTCCTGCAATGCACTGCCTCACTGCCTGGGGGCAGTGGGCAGTGGACCCCCTGCAATGCACTGCCTCACTGCCTGGCGGCAGTGGGTAGTGCAACTCCTGCAATGCACTGCCTCGCCGCCTGGGGGCAGTGGGCAGTGGAACGCCTGCAACGCACTGCCTCACTGCCTGGGGGCAGTGGGCAGTGCAACTCCTGCACTGCACTGCATTACTGCCTGGGGGCAGCGGGCAGTGCAACTCTCGCAATGCACTGCCTCACTGCCCTGGGGCGGTGGGCAGTGGACCTCCTGCAATGCACTGCCTCACTGCCTGGGGGCAGTGGGCAGTGGAACTCCTGCAATGCACTACCCCACTGCTTGGGGGCAGTGGACAGTGCAACTCCTGCAGTGCACTGCCTCACTGTCCCAGAGCAGTGGGCAGTGGAACTCCTGCAATGCACTACCTCACTGCCCTGGGGCAGTGGGCAGCGGAACTCTTGCAATGCACTGCCTCACTGCCTGGGGGCAGCGGACAGTGCAACCTCTGCAACGCACTGCCTCACTGCCCTGGGGGCAGTGGGCAGTGGAACTCCTGCAATGCACCGCCTCACTGCCTGGGGGCAGTGGGCGGTGCAACTCCTGCATTGCACTGCCTCACTGCCTGGGGGCAGTGGGCAGTGGAACTCCTGCAATGCACCGCCTCACTGCCTGGGGGCAGTGGGCGGTGCAACTCCTGCAATGCACTGCCTCACTGCCCTGGGGGCAGTGGACGCTGCAACTCCTGCAATGCACTGCCTCGCTGCCTGGGGGCAGAGGGCAGTGCAACTCCTGCAATGCACTGCCTCACTGCCGTGGGGCAGTGGGCAGCGGAACTCCTGCAATGCACTGCATCACTGCCTGGGGGCAGTGGGCAGTGCAACTCCTGCAATGCACTGCCGCACTGCCCTGGGGGCAGTGGGCAGTGCAACTCCTGCAATGCACTGCCTCACTGCCTGGGGGCAGTGGGCAGTGGAACTCCTGCAATGCACTGCCCCACTGCCTGGGGGCAGCGGGCAGTGCAACTCTTGCAATGCACTGCCTCACTGCCCTGGGGCAGTGGGCAGTGGAACTTCTGCAATGCACTGCCCCACTGCCTCGGGGCAGTGGGCAGTGGAACTCCCGCAACGCACTGCCCCACTGCTTGGGGGCAGTGGACAGTGCAACTCCTGCTATGCACTGCTTCACTGTCCCAGAGCAGTGGGCAGTGGAACTCCTGCAATGCACTGCCTCACTGCTTGGGGGCAGTGGACAGTGCAACTCTTGCAATGCACTACCTCACTGCCCTGGGGCAGTGGGCAGTGCAACTCTTGCAATGCACTGCCTCACCGCCTCTGTCCGGGGGCAGCGGACAGTGCAACCTCTGCAATGCACTGCCTCACTGCCCTGGGTTAGTGGGCAGTGCAACTCCTGCAATACACTGCCGCACTGCCTGGGGGCAGTGGGCAGTGCAACTCCTGCAATGCACTGCCTCACTGCCTGGGGGCAGTGGGCAGTGCAACTCCAAATCCTGCAATGCACTGCCCCTCTGCCTGGGGGCAGTGGGCGGTGCAACTTCTACAATGCACGGCCTCACTGCCTGGGGGCAGTGGGCAGTGCAACTCCTGCAATGCACTGCCTCACTGCCCTGAGGGCAGTGGGCAGTGGAACTCCTGCAATGCACCGCCCCACTGCCTGGCGGCAGTGGGCAGTGCAACTCCTGCAATGCACTGCCTCACTGCCCTGGGGGCAGTGGACAGTGCAACTCCTGCAATGCACTGCCTCTTGTTTTGAAATGAAAATTGCGTCAAATTGAAACTCAATTTGTGCTTCTATGCCCTCAGCACACGATAGCAAAGCAAGAAGCCTCAGCCAATAATGTACTGGTCGTAATGAACTCCGAGCGTCTCAAACACTAACGGGTATGCATTTCGCTGCCATCAAGCAGCCTCATCAGCCCAAACATGGACTACACAACGAAAAAGTAGATTATATGCACAAAACAGAATAAATGGCGACCAATTACACAAATTGCGATGCGACTGGCAAACAAAGGCGACAGCGACTTACAAATTTTGATGTTGGTCACGCGCGCGCCAAATCACACTGGCCCACAGCAATAAGATCTTGTACAGTCAGTTCCGGGGAAAAATTATCCACCCTCCCACCCTCCCCGGACGCCCTGAGTGTGCTCATAGCAAGGCGATGCCACACCGCACGCATGTTGGGCATAGGCTTGTAAGTGACAAACAAACGGACACCCGGAATGTGCGTAGTCAAGCGGCGCTGCACCCACCTCAACAATCGACTCAGCGAAAAATCCATGGAGGCATGAAAGGGCGCACGCAAGACATGTATAGACCTGTCGGGCGCCGCCCGCTCCTTTCGATTCATATAACGGGGCTTCATGCTCCATGACAAAGGCAAAGATTCAAACGCACAGCGAGGGTAGTGCAAACGAGCCAAACACAAGGAGAGGCGCTCGGACACCACATCAAAATACACCGAATGTGAATTGGTGCGAAGGTAGCGCGCCCTCTCGGCCTTAATCCATGACAGCTTATGCGTACGTGGATTATTACTTCGCCATGGCATGTACACCCCATAGTTTGTCCTCTTAAAATTAGTGCAATACCTCAGCTCCCCCCGAAGGGATATCACAAATACATCCAAGAAATCAACATGTTCTTGTTTGCAAAAATGCTGTACTTCAAAGGGCAGGTGCGGGGGGTACACTCGCTGTAGGTGAGCCACCACATGTGGCGCCCACGCCACCGGATGGAGAAGGAACAAATCATCGATGAAACGATTGTGCATAAACCCACGCACGCCTGGGAGAGGACACAAAATTTCGTAATAACGATCAATCAAATTGGCGAAGGGGGGCGCTGCATTTGTTCCCATTGGGAAACCAAAGCGCTGGCGATATAGCCCTTGGCCTGGAGCGACGAACAAAGTGTGACCGAAAACAAAAGCAAGTAGAAACTCCCCCAACGTTAACGCACCACAATGTATAATATCAAGTTTTTCGTTGTGTAGTCCATGTTTGGGCTGATGAGGCTGCTTGATGGCAGCGAAATGCATACCCGTTAGTGTTTGAGACGCTCGGAGTTCATTACGACCAGTACATTATTGGCTGAGGCTTCTTGCTTTGCTATCGTGTGCTGAGGGCATAGAAGCACAAATTGAGTTTCAATTTGACGCAATTTTCATTTCAAAACAAGTGGAACTCCCGCAATGCACTGCCTCACTGCCTGGGGGCAGTGGGCAGTGCAACTCCTGCAATGCACTGCCTCACTGCCTGGGGGCGATGGGCAGTGGAACTCCTGCAATGCACCGCCCCACTGCCTGGGGGCAGTGGGCAGTGCAACTCCTGCAATGCACTGCCTCACTGCCCTGGGGGCAGTGGACAGTGCAACTCCTGCAATGCACTGCCTCGCTGCCTGGGGGCGGTGGGCAGTGGAACTCCTGCAATGCACTGCCCCACTGCCTGGGGGCAGTGGGCAGTGCAACTCCTGCATTGCACTGCCTCACTGCCCTGGGGCAGTGGGCAGCGGAACTCCTGCAATGCACTGCCCCACTGCCTGGGGGCAGTGGGCAGTGGAACTCCTGCAATGCACTGCCCCACTGCCTGGGGGCAGTGAGCAGTGGAACTCCTGCAATGCACCGCCTCACTGCCCTGGGGGCAGTGGGCAGTGCAACTCCTGCAATGCACTGCCTCACTGCCTGGGGGCAGTGGGCAGTGCCACTCCTGCAATACACTGCCGCACTGCTTGGGGGCAGTGGGCAGCGCAACTCCTGCAATGCACTGCCGCACTGGCTTGGGGGCAGTGGACCTCCGGCAATACACTGCCGCACTGCCTGGGGGCAGTGAGCAGTGCAGCTCCTGCATTACTCTGCTGCACTGCCAGGGGGCAGTGGACAGTGCAACTCCTGCAATGCACTGCCTCACTGCCTGGGGGCAGTGGGCAGCGGAACTCCTGCAATGCACTGCCTCACTGCCTGGGGGCAGTGGGCAGTGGAACCCCTGCAATGCACTGCCCCACTGCCTGGGGGCATTGGGCAGTGCAACTTCTGCAATACACTGCCGCACTGCTTGGCGGCAGTGGGCAGCGCAACTCCTGCAATGCACTGCCTCACTGCCCTGGGGCAGTGGGCAGCGGAACTCCTGCAACGCACTGCCTCACTGCCTGGGAGCAGTGGGCAGTGCAACTCCTGCAATGCACTGCCCCACTGCCTGGGGGCAGTGGGCAGTGCAACTCCTGCAATGGGTGGTCGGAGTGTAGTGCCGGGCCTGTGGGGATGTACTACTTGGCGCACCGGCCTGGGGGGATGGGGAGTCCAACCCAGGGGTTGGTCGGGGCATCCTTCTGGGCCTATGGGGGGCCATCTTCTTCGGAGAACCGGGCGCACCGGCCTGGGGGGGACGGGGAGTCCAGGCCAGGGGGTGGTCGGAGCCTCCTGCAGGGCCCATGGGGAGGCGTCATCTGCTAATAACCGGGCACACCGGCCTAGGGGGGACGGGGAGCCCAGCCCAGGGGGTGGTCGGAGCCTCCTGCAAGGCCCATGGGGAGCCATCATCTTCCAACAACCGGGTGCACCGGCCTGGGGGGGACAGAGGTCCTGCCCAGGGGGTGGTCGGAGCCTCCTGCAAGGCCTATGGGGGGCCACCTTCTTCAGAGAACCGGGCGCACCGGCCTGGGGGGGGCGGGGAGTCCTGCCCAGGGGGTGTTCGGAGTCTCCTGCCAGGCCAATGGGGGGCCATCTTCTTCAGAGAACCGGGCGCACCGGTCCGGGGGGGACGGGGAGTCCAGCCCAGGGGGTGTTCGGAGCCTCCTGCCAGGCCTACGGGGGGCCATCTTCTTCAGAGAACCGGGCGCACCGGCCCGGGGGGGACGGGGAGTCCTGCCAAGGGGGTGTTCGGAGCATCCCGCCAGGCCAATGGGGGGCCATCTTCTTCAGAGAACCGGGCGCACCAGCCTGGGGGGGACGGGGAGTCCTGCCCAAGGGGTGTTCGGAGCCTCCTGCAAGGCCAGTGGGGGGCCATCTTCTTCAGAGAACCGTGCGCACCGGCCTGGGGGGGACGGGGAGTCCAGTCCAGGGGGTGGTCGGAGCCTCCTGCCAGGCCAGTGGGGGGCCAGTATCTTCGGAGAACCGGGCGCACCGGCCTGGGGGGGACGGGGAGTCCAGCTCAGGGGGTGTTCGGAGTCTCCTGCCAGGCCAACGGGGGGCCAATATCTTCGGAGAACCGGGCGCACCGGCCTGGGGGGGACGGGGAGTCCAGCTCAGGGGGTGTTCGGAGTCTCCTGCCAGGCCAACGGGGGGCCAATATCTTCGGAGAACCGGGCGCACCGGCCTGGGGGGGACGGGGAGTCCAGCCCAGGGGGTGTTCGGAGTCTCCTGCCAGGCCAATGGGGGGCCAATATCTTCGGGAACCGGGCGCACCGGCCTGGGGGGGACGGGGAGTCCCGCCCAGGGGGTGTTCGGAGCCTCCTGCCAGGCCAATGGGGGGCCAATATCTTCAGAGAACCGGGCGCACCGGCCCGGGGGGGACGGGGAGTCCAGCCCAGGGGGTGTTCGGAGTCTCTTGCAAGGCCTGTGGGGGGCCATCTTCTTCAGAGAACCGGGCGCACCGGCCCGGGGGGGACGGGGAGTCCTGCCCAGGGGGTGTTCGGAGTCTCCTGCAAGGCCTATGGGGGGCCATCTTCTTTAGAGAACCGGGCGCACCGGCCTGGGGGGGACGGGGAGTCCAGCCCAGGGGGTGTTCGGAGCCTCCTGCCAGGCCAATGGGGGGCCAATATCTTCGGAGAACCGGGCGCACCGGCCCGGGGGGGACGGGGAGTCCAGCCCAGGGGGTGTTCGGAGTCTCCTGCAAGGCCAGTGGGGGGCCATCTTCTTCAGAGAACCGGGCGCACCGGCCCGGGGGGGACGGGGAGTCCAGCCCAGGGGGTGTTCGGAGTCTCCTGCAAGGCCTATGGGGGGCCACCTTCTTCAGAGAACCGGGCGCACCGGCCCGGGGGGGACGGGGAGTCCTGCCCAGGGGGTGTTCGGAGTCTCCTGCCAGGCCAATGGGGGGCCATCTTCTTCAGAGAACCGGGCGCACCGGCCCGGGGGGGACGGGGAGTCCTGCCCAGGGGGTGTTCGGAGTCTCCTGCCAGGCCAATGGGGGGCCATCTTCTTCAGAGAACCGGGCGCACCGGCCCGGGGGGGACGGGGAGTCCTGCCCAGGGGGTGTTCGGAGCCTCCTGCCAGGGCCAATGGGGGGCCATCTTCTTCAGAGAACCGGGCGCACCGGCCTGGGGGGGACGGGGAGTCCTGCCCAGGGGGTGTTCGGAGTCTCCTGCCAGGCCAGTGGGGGGCCATCTTCTTCAGAGAACCGGGCGCACCGGCCCGGGGGGGACGGGGAGTCCAGCCCAGGGGGTGTTCGGAGTCTCCTGCCAGGCCAATGGGGGGCCATCTTCTTCAGAGAACCGGGCGCACCGGCCTGGGGGGGACGGGGAGCCCAGCCCAGGGGGTGTTCGGAGCCTCCGGCAGGACCCGTGGGTACTCCCTCCTACCTCTTAGTAGCAGCAGGCAAGTAAGCAGGCAGTACCGGGGGTCATAACCTCGGGGTAACAGTATCTGGGACTCAACGTGAGTCCTCTTAACCAGGAACAACCCCAAACACCGCTGGGGCTTAACTCCCGAACGTAACGGTGTTTTGGGGCCCCCGTGGGCCTTATGAGACCACGGAGTGTACTGAGGCGTGGCTACCAGCACTTAAAGTCTGGCCTGCCATACCCATTTCTGGGCTCGCCTCAGTACGGCCGGTCGGGTCCGGCTCTGGGGGCTGCGCACTAAACCGGCACCGGGAGAGGCCGTTTTACCCGGTTAAGCATTACTTATGGCAGTAGGCACTAATTATTACATTAGGGTTTTACTCAGCGCATTTGTTTACCCTGCAGACATGCCCCGCCAGTGGTGCGCTCACCTTTGGGGCTGCCTTTGGGGGATCGGGGGCTGTTACCCCTCCCGGACGCCCTCCCTGGTGTTGGCGCCGGGGTGGTGGCCGGGGGGCCTTATACCGTACCTAAAGGATGTTGGATACCGATACCGGGGCGTCCAGCCGGACGGGGACAGGGACTGTTCCTTCCACATATTCTTCCACATATTCTTCCACATATTGCAGGGCGGGGGGTCGTTGTTGAGGCCCCCCGCGCATGTCCGGGCCACGGGCCTTTCAGGCCTCGGCGCAGGCCGTCCCACTGGGGCCCCAGTCTCTCACCCCTCCCTCACCCACGCACACCCGGCACACCCGTCCCGGTCCCGCCGTTCCGTTGAAGCCCCTGTCCGGGGGCCTCCACTGGTCCGGATGTCTCGCGGCCGGCCGCCGATGCGGGGCCCTGGAGGCTGCGCCGCACGGGCGCTGCCAGCCTGAGAGATGGGCAGGGTCGGGGAGCGTGGTGGGGCAGGGGAGGCAGCAGGGAGCGCTCATAGGGGGGGGCGCATGGGGGGGTCACCGGGGCGCGCGCAGGGGCGGCAGCGGGGGGGGCTGAGGCTGGAGCGCGGGGGGGGCGCATGTCCGGGCTCCTGCGTGGGCTGGTGCGTGAGCGGGCGTGTAGGGGAGGAGCGGAGGGGGAGGCTAGGTCAGCCGTCCTCTATTGGGGGTCGCTGACCGTTCCCAGGGCCGAGGCGGCCGGTACTAGGGGCCGCGGGGTCCCTGGGGATGGTGCTTGGCACTGGGACGTGCGCGCACCCGACACTGTTAGTACACCGCCTATTGGCAGTGCCCGGGCCCTGTCGTCCGGGGCTTCGCACCCGGCACCCAGCCCGTGGGTAGAGCTGGGGAGTACTCAGGGTGTGGTGTGGTGTGGTGTGGTTGGTGTGGTGTGGTGTGGTGTGGTGTGGTGTGGTGTGGTGTGGTGTGGTGTGGTGTGGTGTGGTGTGGTGTGTGTGGTGTGGTGTGGTGTGCACGAAGGACATTCTAGAACAGGTCTACTTTGCTTGTCCTAAAAGCGTTCCAACACCTCCCCTTTTGTTAGCATTGAGGACTGTTGCAGAAAATGGCAATTAGAAAGGTTCTAGAACAAAAAGTTTTGCACATAAAAAACCAGTCAACACCCGTCCTCGCCTTGTCCCCTCCCCTCCCTTTGCCATGCCTGTCCCCTCCCTTGCCCATGCCCTTCCTTCCTCTTGCCTGGTCCCTCCCCGTGCTCTAGGTCATGTTCCGGGCGTGGCTCCAGCACCAGTTCCCGAGCGGGACGCGGGGGCTGGCCGTGCGGGAGGAGGGCGCGCGCCGGGGCATTCTCGAGGAGGAGTGCCGGGAGTTTGCCGGCGTGGGCCGCCGCCACCGCGAGGGGGCGCTCGGCGCGCGGGAGGCGGCCGCCCGCCGCACCCTGGACGCCCACCTCTGCGAGCGCCTCGCCGCGCTGCATGGCCTCGCCTGCGGGGCCCTGCGGGTTCTCGAATCCGAGGCCGAGGCGTTCGGGAGGGTCCGCCGCGGCCGTCGCGAGGCCGCGGCTGGAGGAGGCCGCCGACGTGGCGCGGCGGCGGTGGGAGGCGGTGGAGGGCCGCTGCAGCGGGGACGCACTGACGGGGCGCGCGGCGGTAGAGGGGGCGGAGGCCGCGGCGCGGCGGTCCCTCGGCGAGCCCGGAGCGGCCGCGGCCGCGGCGCTGGAGGCGGAGGGGCGGCGGCGGGTGGCGGACGGGGAGGTGGCGGGGCGCGGGGCGCTGCTGCGCTGCGCGGGCGACGAGCTCCGGGGGCGGCGGGGGGTCGCGGAGGCGTGGCGGGTGGTGCGGGGGGAGTGCGCGGCGCGCCGCCGCGCGGAGGGGCTGGCACACGTCCAGCGGGAGGCCCTTTGGGGGGCCCTCGCCCTCGCGGCGGAGGAGGACCGTGCCTGGCGCGCCCTGCGCCCCCGGGTCGGGCTGGCGGTGCTCCGCGCGCTGGAGCCGCACGGCCGCGCGGCG
The DNA here is from genome assembly GCA_964036045.1 of Eutreptiella sp. 'Long Island Sound 2002'. Classification (NCBI taxonomy): domain Eukaryota; phylum Euglenozoa; class Euglenophyceae; order Eutreptiales; family Eutreptiaceae; genus Eutreptiella; species Eutreptiella sp. 'Long Island Sound 2002'. Next base: position 6,299,967 of record OZ038392.1, read on the forward strand.
CTGGCCGGGCAGTACTGGGCCGGACTCGGGCGCTGCCGCCTCCGCCTCCTCGAGACTCTGGGGCGCCAGCGCGTGGCCGGGGCCGCGGCGCTGGAGTGGGGAGGAGCTGCGCGGCCGCGAGGGCGTGGCGCGGCAGGAGCGCCTGCGGGGCCAGGGCGCGCGCGGCGGCCTGGCGCTGTGGAGCGCGGAGGCGTGGGAGGCCGAGCGCCGGCGACGCCTCGAGTGGGAGGAGCCGCGCCGGCGGGTCTGCCTCGAGGAGGCGTGGCGGCGCGCGCGGGCTTGAGCGGCAGGTGTACACGGAGTGCGCCGAGGTTTTTCTCCGCAAGAAGACCGCCACCGACGAGGGCGTGGCCTGGGCGGCGCTGGCGCGCGCGCACCGGGGGCAGGCCCTGCGGGCGGAGGAGGCGCTGGGCCGCCAGCACCTGGCCCGCGAGCACGCGCGGTGGACCGCGCGGTGCGGCGCGGCGCGCGCGGAGGACGCCGCGCGCGCGTGCCTCCGGGCGTCGGGGTCGCTGCAGCGCGCGGAGCTGGTGGGCCGCGCGCTCGTTGAGCGGGAGGCGCAGCGCACGTGGGAGGAGGTGCGGCCCCGGGCCCCGTGGTACGTGGAGGCCTGCGAGGCTGCCAGGCGGCGGGCGCTGGCGGCCGCCGCGGAGCTGCATCTGGGCGTCGCCTTCCTGCGGTTCTGCCAGACGACGCAGCGGGCAGCGGCGATCGCGGTGCTGCGGGCGGAGCAGAGCGAGATCATGCAGCGGTGCCGGTACACGCTGCAGGCGACGCGGGAGCGGGAGGCGCTGTGGCGCGAGTGGCGGGGGCAGCGGCCCGCGCCCGAGCGCGGGCACGGGGCGGCGCGGGGCCCAGCGCCGGAGGGGGCAGCGGCCGCGGGGGGCGGATCGACACGCCCAAGTGCGCCCGTGGCGCCGCCGGCGGAGCAGGGGCCAGTGCACGGCCCCGGCGCAGGGGCCAGGCTTGGGAGTGGGGCCGCACCCGACGCGGAGTGTGAGGCCGTCGACAGAAAAGCGCGGCCGGGGACCGCGGAAGGGCCGGGCTCCCGGCGCACGAGGGCCCCGCGGCGCCACCGGACGCCGCGCCTGCGGCGCCGCCGGCCCCCGGAGCCGCCCTCGAGTCGCTGCGGCCTCCGGAGCTCCGCATCCGCCAGAGCCTCGTCGAGGCCGAGGCCCGGCTGCGCGCGCGCCTGTCGGTCGAGGCCGCGGAGGGCGCCGCCCGCGCCGCCGTCCGCGCGGCGCACCGGGAGGCGCTGCAGCCGCTGCTGCTGCTCCACGCGAAGCTCGACGGCCGCGCGGCGCTGGGGCGGGAGGAGCCCCGGGCGCGGCTGGGGCGCTGGCGGAGCTGCAGGCCGCGTGCCGCGCCGCCATCGCCGCGGAGGAGGAGTCGTCGCTGGTGATGCTGCGGGTGTGGGGAGACCGGCGCGCGGGTCCCCGGCCCCTTGGACGCCTACCGCAAGCGGAGCAGCGCGGCGCTGCTGCTGCCGGACCCGCCGCCGGCCTCCCCCGCCTCCGACCCGGCGGTCCGCGCGGCGGCGGCGGCCGCCCCCGCGCGCTCCCGCGCCTGGCCATGGGGCGCGGCGCCGGCGACCGCCCGCGGGCCCCAGCGGCCGTGGGGGGCGCGGGCCCCCCTTGCGCGCGCGGCCGCGGCGCCTCCAGCGGAACGGGCGCCAGCGCACGGCCCCGGGGCACGGGCCGGGCCTGGGTGTGGGGCCGTTGATGGGGAGGCAGGGCCGGGGGCCGCGGAACGGCCCGGGCTCCCGGATCCCGAGGGCCGCGGGCGGTCGCCCGCGCCGGGCGGCGCGGCGCTGCTGCGGCTGGAGCAGCGGGAGGCCGCCGCCCGCCAGGCCATCGCGGCGGAGCACCGCGCGGCGGTGCGGGCGCCCGCGGTCGCGCTCGCGGCGCGGGCGGAGCAGCTGCTGCGTTGCGCCATCGAGGAGCGCCAGGCGGCGGGCTTCCACCGCGTCTGCCTCCTGTCGTACGTGGGGGAGGAGGAGCACGTGCGGCGCCGGTCGCTGGAGTACCTGCACCGCCAGGGGCTCGCCGGCATGCGCTACGCCGAGGAGAACGCGTGGAGCGCGGCCAACGTCCGCGTCATCGAGCGCGCGTGGATGGCGTCCCGCCGCTTCCGCCGCCTGCGGGAGCGGCGCGGCGCCCCGGCGGACCGGACGCCCGAGCGCGGGGGCCGGGGAGGCGCCGGCCGCCGCGCGGAGCGGCGGCGGCCGGCGGCGGCGGCGGCTGACCCTCGAAGGCGACGGGGCGGTGCTGGACCCCGCGGCCCCCGCGCGGCGCCCGAGCGCCGACGCGGCCGACGCGGCGCCGGGCCCGGACCCGGTCGCGCCCGCCGACCCCGGCCGCCGCCCCGACGACCTGGCCCGGACGACGACCCCCGGCCGGACCCGGACGCCCCTCGCAAGCCCCCGTCCCGACTCACCCCCAGCCCCCCCGCCGCCGCCCACGCCCCCCGGCCCAGGGCCGAGTCCGCCGGACGTCGGCCCCGGCCCCCCGATCCCCCTCCCACGGCCCCGCCGGGAGCCCCAACCCGGACCCCCCCACGCCCCCCCACGCGCCCGCGACCCCCGACCACCGCCCCCCGAGAGCCCGAACCCGGCGCCCCTGCGCCGGATCGCCGCCGCCCAGTCGTACGAGCGCCGCCACGTCCCCCCGCACCGCAGCCGGGCGGGTTCCTCGAGACGCCGCCGCCGGACGCGCCCGCCCCCCTCGAGATCGCGATGCCCAGCCGCAAGACCCGGCGCCGCAGCACCGACGCCGTGCGCGCGGCGTCCCCGGTCGTGCTGGCCCCCGGCCGGCCACCGAGAGCCGCGCGCGCCAGTGGTCCACGCCGGAGGAGGCAGCCACCCGAAACGTGGCCCCTCCGCGAAGCCGGCCCTGACCTCCTCCTCCTCCATCCGCAGCCCTAACCGTCCCCGGACCCGCGACCCGAGCCCTGACCATGACGCTGACCTGCAGGCTGCCCCCGCCCTCCAACGCGATCCGGACGGCACCACCGGATCTGACTCACTTGACGGTATCGTGCCCAAAGCCCAAGTGCATCAAGGGCGCGGGTGCGGAGGGGTAGCATGGGGCCAAGGGGGGAGCTGGGACGGCGCGGTGCACGTGGAGGGGCCAGTGGATGGAAGAAGACCCATTGCCCAGTCCCCAGTCCTGGAGGTAGAGTGTATCCCCAAAACTGAAATTTCTGGATCCCACTGTATCCCACGCTTCGGGGCTCTGCAGGGCGTTTTTAGAATAGTCAAAAATCAGGGGGGGAGGTCCCCCCATCCCCCCGCGCCCCGGTGGATGCCCGCGGCAGTGCGGATGCCCGCAGTAGTGCGGATGCCTGCTTGTCATAGCAGAAGGTTCAAGGGCGCGAGGCCAATAGGCGCCGCCACAGGCTAACAGAGCCAACCACCAAGGCCTTGTGCCAACCCCCCCCCCCCCCCGGATCATCCGGGGGCTCTGTTGACACAACCAAAACACGTTCGGACCCACAAAGGGTCAGAATGAGCAGTGGCGAGAGGCCAATAGGCGCCGCCAAAGGCAACCAATCAGATACCGAGCCCTTGTGCCAACCCCCCCCCCCCCCGGACCGAAGTGACCATCGTGGGAAAAAAACGAAGTTTAC
>OZ038392.1:6303793-6435274 GCA_964036045.1 Eutreptiella sp. 'Long Island Sound 2002'
CCCTTCTGCCGTCCACAGGCATGAGCGGCGGGGCCACGCCGCAGGGCCACACCCCGAGCCCCCCCACGAGCCCGCGTACCCGGCACAGACCCAAGCCCGCCCCCTCCCCCATCTTCATCCCCAAGACCGCCCTGAGCCACGCCAGCCCCCCCGGCGGCCCCAACTTCCTGAGCCCCCACAACGCGGCGCGGCCGCCCGTCAGCCCGCGCTTGGCTGGCACGCCGCACCGCAGCCCCTCCCTCACCGCCCCCCCGCTGCCCACCCTCGCGGGCACCCCCGGCAAACCGGCCCCGAAGCGCAGCGCGAGCGCCGTGGTGGTCAGCACCCAGAGCCCCGGCGCGGCGGCCCAGGCGTTGGAGGACACGGCGATGCGGCAGCGCATCCGCAAGCGGCTGGTGATCCAGTGAGCGCGCCGTCGGAGCGACGATGGCCCGATTGTACCGGGGGCCAGGGGGGATTTGGAAGGGCGAAATTTGGCACGACAAAATTGCTGCCCCCCCCCCCCTTTGTAAAAGCTGTGGGGCAGGCGCAGCCGGAGCCTAATGTGGACATTGCAACCTGACCATTGATGCCCTTGTAAAAGCCACGCCCGTGTCCGAGCCACAGCGGGCGTAGGGACCGTATGAATTGGGACTTAATTTAATTCGGTACCAAATGTAGTGCAGCAACATAACACATGGGTTTGGCGACGAATTTGCCAGTTGCATAGGGTCATGGACACATTTGTTGCGAGTGTTTGCTTACTGGAACCCACATGGCTCTGATTTTGGGGATATTTGTGCACCATGGCCCCCCATGCGCTCACTCACGTGTGTGTCGGTAGTTGTATGTGTTGCGTGGAAGCTACGGCCTTGTGCAAGCTACTGTAGGCGTAGGGACTTTTGCGTAGGTTGTACAAGGGGGGCGGGGGGTACTAAATTTTGCCGCGGCCGCAGCCATTTGTTTGGGTGCCCGTGGTGGTCACAAGGTCCCGAGGGGGCTGCATTTTCCGTGTCGATGACCATGATCGTGGGCAGGCTGGGGGACAGGGTGTCGGCAGTTTCTACTTTATTTGGTCCCTGGTGCTAGAGAATCTGCAGGACAACCATCTCTCCCAACATTCCACAAAATGGGGGTTGCTGTGGCTTTGTCATCATTGAACGGGATGAAAACTGTGGCCTGTGTCTGGTCGTTGCAGTTGATGGGTGTTGCAGTGTGTTCTTATGCCGCAATCCGGAAATGTTGTACCAAAGTTTGCAATCGCATTTCAGAATTTATGCCAAAATTTCACCGCACCGAATTTTGCACGTTCCAAACCCCCCTCCCCCCCGCCCCGGCACAGCCCACAACACACAGCTCACAAATCGCACTGTGCAAGCGCCGTGCCACGGCACGATGGGCAGCAGGCGTTGAAGGCGCAGCCAGAGCCTAATGCGGACATTGAACCCTGGACCATTGGAGGCCGGTACAGCCCCGTCGAGGGATACACATGCGCGACATTGTTGTGGCTGGGGGCGACCTTCTCGGGGGCATCGCCCAGCTCCACCTTCCAGATGTCCACGGAGGACCGGACCCGGCAGTGCGGATGCCCGCAGTAGTGCGGATGCCCGCTTGTCATAGCAGAAGTGGCGAGAGGCCAATAGGCGCCGCCACAGGCTAACAGAGCCAACCACCAAGGCCTTGTGCCAACCCCCCCCCCCCCCGGATCATCTAGGGGCTCTGTTGACACAACCAAAACACGTTCGGACCCACAGAGGGTCAGAATGACCATGTCCAGCGCCCGGCCGTACTCCCCTTTGGCGTTGCACGCCGCCGCGCTGCTGTTGTAGCCGGCGGCGACGTGCGGGTGGTGGTCCCCGAGGGCCGCCTTGAAGAGGTGCAGATACCACTGGTACCCCCTCCTCAGCTTGTCCCAGCTGCAGTGGGCGTAGGCGCCGTATTGATTCCGTACCTCATTTAAGGGGGCGTACCGTGCGCTGTGCGAAAAGTTGGCTGTTCTCCACCACCGGGAGTTCGGTAAGTTCAGAAGGTTGAAAGGACGTCATTGAATGGCTGCTGCAGTGGACGGGGCTATAGGGGGCAGAATTTAGGTCCCTGGGACCCATGGCAAGCATCAGATGTTTGAATTTTTGAGTTTTGAATTGCTTGTGCATGATTCCGCAGGGGGGGTGGTTTTCAGGGTTGTTACCTGGATAATCACCGTAATAATTGGCGCTGTGCGCGCGCTGTGCGAAAACGCCCCCTAATTCGGTAAGAAATGCACTGCAACCGCAGAAGACATGGTTTTGGTGACAAATCTGCCAATGACCTTCCAGTCATGGACACATTTGTTGTGATTGTTGGCCCGCTTGGACCCACAGAGCTCTGAGTTTGGGGAAATTTCTGCACTACATCCCCCCATACGCTCACTCACGTGTGTGTTGGTAGTTGTATGTGTCGCGCAAGCTACGGCCCTGCCTAAGCCACAGTAGGTGTAGGGACCGCATTAATTTGGGACTTTTGCGTAGCTTCGACAAGGGGGGGTGGGTACACGTCCAGCGCAAGGGGCCGTGGGTCAGGCCTGCGGTTGAGGGGGGCAGGCGCCTGGGAAGCCGGTTGGCCGCGGTTGGGGAAGCGGTTGGGGAAGCGGTTGGGGAAGCGGTTGGGGAAGCGGTTGGGGGGCAGGAGCCGGCAGGCACACAGCGCTGGCACTGGCAGTTGGGGTCGGAAAGGCTGCGGTTGGGGCGTAACTGACAGTTGCTTGTGTGTGTGGGAGGGGGCGGGGGGCCGTGCCCCGTCATCCAAGGGCAGGCCTTCCTGGAGAGTGGAGGGGGTGCAGGGGGAGCAGGGGGCTCCCCTCCAATGATGTGTCCTTGTCCTTGAATAGTGTGTCCAGCTTTCTGTCTTGTCAATTGTGATGTGTCGTCTCCATGAGCCCTCATGAACAGTGCACACTTCATTTGTCGGGTACTTCATTTGTCGCCTCCGGCAATGTCACTTTTTGTTCTGAGTGTTGTTGCTCCGCAGCCTGTGCCTTGGGGAGTACAGGTTGGCATTCAGCATGTGCATTCCACGCCCCCCCCCCCCCCCCCGTCCAAGCGCAGGCGTTCTTGGGGAGTGAAGGGAGTGCATGGGGGGGGTTCGGAACGAGATGTTTGTTGTTTGTTGTTTGTTCACTGGATGCAGCTCGTGGATTCAGGTGCAAGAGTTGTGCTTAACCGGAAGTGGTTGGTGCTGATGAGCGGGCCAACGGACGCTGATGCGGAATCCTTGTACCTGCCTCCCCTGCAGAGGAGGCTGTAGGTACTTCAGTAGTGGTAGATAATTGGCAAGCAGCCGGGTTCGAACATAGGATCATTATGCAACGCGCTGCTATGTCCAGGGTGGCTGACCACTGGGCTACCAGCGCCGGTGCGGGGGTTGCCCCCTCTGGGTTCAAGCATGGGGCAGGCCGGGGGTCGAACTCGTTCCTGGGGTACTTGGAGCTCATGCCTCTGACCACGCAGCTGCAGGACAACCCGCGGTGGTTTGTGCTCAACCGACAGTAGACAACGGTGGGCCGGGAATCACTGACAGCAGTTGCTGATCCGCTGGGGCTCTGCTGAGGTGCAGGCGTTCCGGAGTGCGGCGGCTTCCCTGACTTTCTTTTCCCGCATTGGGCACCCTCCACCGGCGGGAGCGGCTCCCCCAAGCGCCTTCTGGACACAGTGCCCCAGAGCTGTCTTGACGCTCTGCCCCAGCGCTGTCTCAGCACAGTGCCCCAGCGCTGTCTTGACATTGTGCCCCAGCGCTGTCTTCACACAGTGCCCCAGTGATGTCTTCACACAGTGCTCAGTGTAGCTGAGGCTGTGGGGCCACACTTGAGTTGGCAACCGTGGAAATGATGCCTGTGCTGAGGTTTGCGCTGTGCTGCTTGGTCATGATGGTGAAGGGTCCGGACAGTGCCCCAGCGCTGTCTTCACACAGTGCCCCAGCGCTGTCTTGACGCAAACCGGATGCCCCCCTCCCCTGCCCCTCCGGAGAGGTTCAGCCGCCCCACGACTGGTTCATCGCTGCGGGAAGTAGCTTTAGTTGGCTACGGTACATCGATTACCCTCTGGGAGGCCCCGAACTCCGGTTGCCCCAATGCACAATGGACTGTGCAAACCGGTGTGCTGTTCCTTAAAAGTATCTCCGTGAGTGGACGTTGCTTTCTCAAGCACACATCTTCTGTCTGTACCCGATGCTGAGAAGTGGGCTATCGGTTATGGCCCCAAACCACAGGCATGCATGGGCCTTGTCTGCCTTGTAATAAACGGTCAAATAAACGGTCAATATCGCGGGTGTGAGTTGGGGTGGGAACCTTCACCTCTGTATATAGACGTGGCAGCGCCTCTTCTGGTCGGTGTCCTAGTTTTCATTTCATTGAGGTGTGCCATTGTGTACCACAAAGCGGAACCCTAACCCGGAGCATTGGTGCTCTCGTCACCATGTTGCCACTTTGTACTGTGCTGCCGATCCCCTGGCGTCCTTTTGGAAGCTCGGCACTTCGTGCGCATGCAAATGGTTTTGGTCTTGGTTTTTGGCTGTATTACAACACCAGTCCGCCTTGACGAGCCACCCAGCCTAACCCTTATCCTGCCGTCTTTCCACCGTCTATGCCTCCTGTGGTTTCGCCGTTAAGTTGGCCAGCAGAAGCCGATGTGGGAAACGTGGATTGCGGCCCATTGGCCAACTTCGCTGCAGTGCCACCCTTAGGCCAAGGTGGTCTGCCTCGTCTGTTTTCAGGCGGGCAACGAGCAATTGCAAAGCCCTTCAAACATTCGGCGCAACAGCTCAGCAGGTCTGCACTGTTAATTCTCCGTATCGATGGCCTGCAAATCACGTTCTGCGAATGTGCACCATATTTCTGCATTTTTCTTCGCAGTCTATTGATGGCAGGTTGTACAAACGCAACTGGGACGAGTTTTTGAAACCAGCTTTCCGATGAGAGGAACGAAATCGATAATTGGCCATAATGACGAAGTTCAGTTTTAATAATCATCGTTCATTGTTGCAGGTTTTTTATAAAACGGTCCAAGCAAGGCATCCGCCACCTGTTGCAACAGGCAGCTCACAAGATGCATTGGTGCCCTAGGCATCTCGCATTTGGGACTGCCAACGAAAAAGGAAGTGCCCCTTCCAGGGTGGTTCACAGGGGGCAGGGCGTGGGAGACTTGCAGCCTGCAGGCTGCAGATTGCTTCCGTGTACGCGTGTATACCCTCTGCACACGCTCACACAGCGTTCCGTATGCCACGGGTAGAGGCGCATACATTTGATGTGTATGCCTGTCTGCGGAGATGTATGGCCCCAATGCAAGCATTTGTACCATAAGGATATGCACATTTTGCGTAATTTGCGCACTTTCTGACTTCGTCCCTTACGACAGCTTGGTTGAAAATCCCCGTTCTACCAGTTGCTCTGGGACCCGCTTGGTTCCCCTTCAGACCCATTGCTATTAGCCCAAAGCCCTTTCCATGGTCGGCAGCAGTCAGGAACGTTTGAAGGGCGGTTCTTGCGGCATCTGCTTTCCTTGTTTCAGTGTGTTTCGAGTAGAAAAAGCCTGTCGCAACATGGTCAAGGTTGAAAAATCTTCACAAAGATGGAACATTGTGGTAAGGTCGCTGGTCAAGCGACAAGTCACATGGTGCGGGTCTTGTGGTGTGTGGTCTCATCAAAAGCTTTGCAGGATGGAATTTGTGCACAATTCTTGGCCCATGTCGGGATTTCTGGTGCTCTGCTGCTTTCGCTTGCTGCTGTTCTACTGCCAAAATACCACCAACCAGCCAATGATATGCAGCATTCCTCACAGTCAATTCTGTTGACCAATCCCTTACCAGCGGCTGCTGAACCGTTTTTCGTTGTGTTTGTTTGTTTGTCTGTTTGTTCTAAAAGCATTACGGCTAAAATGTCTATTGCCCAGTGAGGCTATGCTTCCAAACAAGAAAGACACCAGGCTTTGTGCGGTGTCACAACACATTTTTGAAATGCTTATTGCCTGAAAGCAGTGAGACTGTTCTTTGGGAAACAACTGACAGTGTTTTTTATGTTTTAAAAAGAAAGTATGATTGACGGGTGAATGCCGTACCCACTGCATTCCCTGGTATCAGATACAGCAGGACCTTACTACGTGTACTGTCCCCTACCACACCGTCTTGTGGGACAATCGTAGCACTGTACAGCTCTGATCCTTGATCCCGAGAGATTTCTCAGGTGCCTTCCAATGAGCAAGCTCCGGCAGCTCATCATGGCTTGACCCCCCCCCAAAAAAAATAGATATTTTGGCCACCAAATCAATGCAACATCTCCATTTCTCATGTGATAGGCAATCAATCACCTTGACAAGCCACACGTGGAACAGGATGATAAAGTCATCAGGCTTGACAGCCACCAGAACGTGTACATGAAGTACAGTTGAAACACATTCACATTTAATTGCAGTGGTTTTGAATGGGAATCCAGGCGGGAGAAAACTGCCACATCCAAGAAATGAACCCTATGCAGAGGAACGAAGGCACAAGGGCAGGGCACAAGCAAGAGGACAAGACCAGCTACGGGATTGCCTGTGCGGGTTCTGTCCCGCACCAACTGCTCGGTTGCTGTGCACTTGCATCTCCGACGCGAAGACCCCTTGGTATGGACACAAATTGCCTGCAATGTCGACAGGCTCTGCGGTGGCATCATCTTGTGAGCAGTTTGCATGCACGTTTCAGCACTGGTTCATGTGTTGGCACTTGCTTGACGGCCTGGGGGTGCTCCGCGGCTGCTCACATGTGCGCAGACAGCGAACATGATCAAGCAGGTGGTAGGCATCGCAGGTGCAGGTGGCCACCTATTAACACGGGTCGTTGCAAACTGAATACGGTGGCGTGCCGAAGACATTAGTGGCTGAGGGTTGCGAGATCCCGTAGCTGGTCTTGTGCTCTTGCTTGTGCCTTGCCCTTTTGCCTTCGTTGCTCAGCATCGGGCACAGGGCACTGATTTTTTTAAAATACAAATTGCCTATTGATTCCAACGCTTATGCTTGATTTGAGAAGCCTTCAAATGTTGACCTGAATCCCAATCAACACAGTCGAACACGAAGCAAACGGAATCTTTGGTGTCCCTTGATGTACTAGTTTCAACTCTGCTACAGAGTCCTCGTTAGCTGTGATAATCAAATATGCACAAATGATGGAATCACAGAATTAGTGCACATGTAAATGCACGAATCATTGCTGCTGCCAATGAGTGAGCGATCTCTTCATTTCAGCATGGAAAATGCACAAGCGCATCTTCCGGATTGCCAGTTCTTCTGGTGCTTCCCCCTTGGGACTGCTGTGTGAGTGGGGTGTCCCTCTAGGGCAATGCGTGGTGCAGAACATTTATCGAATGTGTTCTCAGAAGACCAACTGGCAAACATCACATCATGGGTGTGCCTACCCCTCCATGTGTAGGGTCCACGTCCAATGAAGGTATGTGGAACCCCGTTACGCGAGTTTGGAGGGGCTATAGCAATAGGCATGCCTTAGAATCGGATCAGGCCCATTACACGGCCTTCTTGATGAGTATACCCTTGTTGCAAGCCATTGTTTGGTCCCACTGCTGCGCCTACTGCATAGCTCAGTGGTGCTGTGTAGTCTGCGCTGCACTATGGCCATTGGTCATCTACAGTCTTTTGCGGCCACTGATTTGGGGGCATGGTAAACACATGTCGCGGGAGTGTTGTCTTATCTACTTGGGTGCCATTGACTTCTGTTAGCACTTCATGTACTATCGCCTTTTGACCTCTTTGGGAGAAGAACGGGCATGTGGAAAATGGATACAACCAGCCCGGAAAATCTGATCAACCGGGTCATTTTGTGTCAAACACACATCAATCTCAGACCGGCGGCATAACACGACCGTTATCTAGGAATATGACCTTGCAAAAAAAAAATACAACCTTCATCTCTTGAGGTCAAGAGGCTAGAAACTAGACATTTTTTTAAATAAAATTTTCATTATCATCTCCTTGCTATCAAGAGAATAGTCATGTAACACACCGCTTGCATCCCACATGTGTCCTGGCCCAAAAGGTGAAATTCATTTCGGCAATCTTCGAGAAATCGGGCTGCGTTTTGTGGATTTTCTTTTTTCTCTACAGGGCTTCTTCAACCAATGTGGGGCCGTCCTATGCGCATATGGCATGGAGAAATTGGGTTTTTTGTAATACAATTGACAACATTCTTACCCATAAAGACAAGAAGATTTGGTGCTTGGTGTTGGTGTAGTGTTTGTTTGGGTTTTTGACAACACAAGTGGCAAAGATTCCAACTTTGGCTTCCAAGATGGCGGTCCAATCAGGCATGTAATTGGCCTCTACTCGTGTGATGGAGTCGTGCATGGTTGGGTCATGTGATTCGCGTTCAACGTTGATGAACCAAGTCTTTCATTGGAGGGGCTCGGCCAACCTGTCACCCCAATCCTGTCACGCTCTCCAACCAACGCTCTCCAACTTGGGGTTTGAGGATTGTGGATTCAGTGACGATGCACACGTTTGTGGACCGCGGAAGGTGAGTACTCCATGGGTTGGTAGTCATGTGTGGCAAGATGGCAACATACTCCATCCCAGTCTTGGAGTATTGCCCGGGTCTCAGAGCTTGACAGTCAGCCAATGCTTGCACGTAAAGGAGACAGGCCTTCCAAACATTGCACATTCATGACACCCCCCCCACGGGTACCAAAATAAAAGAAGAAAAAGCAAAAATACCCCCTTATGTTGCAATCGGGTTTGAACAATTTGCAGCTACGGTTGCAAACCGGATTGCTTGGGGGGGTGTCTTGTGCGTTGTGTGCACGAACTATGCACAAAGTTTATATAGGACCATACCAAAGCCGCATAGTCCTACCTAGTACCAATAACCATGAGCCATGTTATGCATTTATATGAGTTGCCTGAATGCTTTGCCCTCATTTCTAGTGCAATTGTGTGTGTTGTTGTGCATCCTTCCCTATAATTGCCCATAGCATTTGGATTTGGATTCCGAGTACGAACTATGGAGATACGGATTGGCGTACAAATTTGTGCATGCTCGAATGACTCAAATCTGTACTATCTTTGAGATCTGCCACAACCCTCCAAATTTCCTTTATGCGTGTGGATGTTGACAATGTCAAGGACAACGACACCCTGAGCCGCAGAAGCGAACATCTTGGTCTGTTGACAACCAGAAGAGACCTTGATGTACCACAAAGGGTAAGTGAAACCCTAAAAACTAGGTTGAATATTTTCACGTTTGAAGAAAATGTACATAGCATGTTGCTAGACAACGCACTAAAGACTCTTGTGCTTCTCATTACGCACGCATTTTTGCGTTTCTACAAATGGTGTCTCCTAGAAAAAGGGAATTCCATGTTTGGGAGGGTATTCCCATACACAAAACCCCTGTTAAAATCCCTGTTACCCACAAAGTGCTTTGCTCAAGGCTTCAGTTCAATGAAAGCCTTGCGTGTTTCCCACGAGCCGGTGGGGCAGGCACTAGCTTTCCTGAAAGCGTCGTGTCCTTTCTTTTTCCCTTTTTTGATTACACAACTCCGATTCCACTTGGTCACCCAGAATCACGGTAGAGCAAATCTTTGCGAGATCTTTGGACCTCGAGGGCATTGACTTGTAGGCTTGAAGCTTGAGGCTTGCAAGGGTGGACACGTGAGTTGCACTTGAACTTTGCCGTGATTGCAATACTGGAGTATTCAATGTTGTCTTTGTGCTTGCCTTTAGGAGACGTCGTTGCAAACCTTTCCAAGTACATTTGCAATTCTACAATGCACTTGTGCCTCTTTTGAGACAATCAAGCTCCTGGACCATGGTGTTGATGAGGCCATCCATTGGCGAAGAAATTGACCATATCATTCCGAGAGATTTGGTGTTCTTCATCCGAGAGATTTGGTGTTCTCCAAATGATTCGTTTCCATATTTTCATACGTGCAAATGTGAATTGGAGCACAAGCTTCGGCATGTACAATCCAATCACCATGTAGGTGTTGGCGCATTGGTGTGCCAAGGAGTCAAAGCCCTTGGACACAACATCAAGGTAGCTTGTCCTTCAACAGATTGGTTTCCCAAGCATTCCTTGCTAAGCTATTTGGCATCATTGAGTGGCGCCATGCCTATGCTGAAGATGTTCTTGGTATTCTATTGGATGGTCCATTAGATGTGGAGGACACTTCGGGTTTGGCCCTCGAGGACCATTGTTCTATGGTCCGGCGGCCCACCAAGAGGCAAAAGATGGCCTAGAACATGTGCTTCAGTGTTCATCAACATTGGAATGATTGCACTTCTTTGATATGGTTTTGGTGCTTTCGTGTGTGGGTTGATTTTGCCTATGTACGGCCTCGTGCACAGTTTCAGCAGCAGACTACACTGTGTTTCTCTCCCCAAAGGCCATAGTGCAAAACTGAGGACGGTTTGGGCCAAGTGTGGGGCGGGGGGGGGGGGGGGGGCTCCTGGAGTTGAGCTGCGTTTTGCCAAAAAAAAAAAGCAACATTCCACGAGACAGTGGCGGGGCCCTACAAACCTTGCAGTCCACTTAGGTCCAAACCTGCCCCCCACAACCGTTGTGTGCCATCTACTCGAAGACGACCCTCACAACACTTCCTGGATTTCGCCCAATAGCTTTTTCACACCATTGGTCAACATTATGCATCCCTACTACACCAGGGATCATGGAATTCGTTGATACAGCAAGAAGCATTCAACTTCAAATTGTTGCACTGTGAATGTGTCGAATATGGGGTGAAAATGGCGGGTTTGTGTGGATTGTCTCCGTCAAGTGTACATTTTTTTGTTAAATCCACAACCAGGTTACATGATTGCCGCTTTAGGGGTCAGGAAATTTTGAGGCCGCGGCAAGAATTTCAATCTTGGCATTGGCAGACGGAGATTGCATTTGGCTGGTGTCCCCACCAAAGGACACCAGTTGCAGTTGCGTTCGCGCTGTCTAATTCTACCGTCGTGGTGCCTTCCTGCACATCAACGCCGTCTCTTGCAGCAGACATGGGGGCATCGAGCTCAAAAGCCCCCCTGTGGCCAGCCCACTGGTTCGATCTCAAAGACGATGTGCTTGCCGTCATACAACCATCGGTCATCAAAGCGATTCAGAGCATTGCCACAAAACCAGACCAAGAGTTTTTGGAGTGCAACGTGCTTACAACCGAGCTGACGAGCGAAACATGGTCTTTTGAGGTTTTTTGCCTGTGAGTCACCCAACGTTGGTGCGATGCTGTTGATGCTCGAGCACGTAGCTTTGCATAAGCTTTTGGCTTTCAATGCCCTTCAGTGACCGTTTTGGCTGTTCTCAGGAGTATGAACCGTATTGCACGGCAGTTATGCAGACGGATCCCAACCTCAATAAGCTTGTGTACAAAATGGTTCCAAGGAAGTGCACGGAAAAGGAGTTCTGGAGGTTGTTCTTCTGCAACTTCTATGTTGCGCTGCGGGAAGCCTGTGCCTCGACTGTGCTGACGAAAGGTATGCAGGCCTCCTTCCTTGCGTCCGTGGAACTCTGAGTTGGGGTATGAATGTGAGCATGTGAAATCATTGACGCGCAAGGCTCTCATTTCCATGCCGATTTCTCAGAAATTCTCTTGAAGGAAGACGATCAAACGTCGAATGCGGTCATCTCGCTGTTCAAGTTGCAGAACAACTTCGTTGCCTTGAGCAAGGTCAGAGTGTTTCGTCTTGGGGCACTCCTTGTTGCACTCCAGGCTTATCGATCGCCGGGGACATTACCATTGACAGGGCACATTACCCTTGGGGGATATGGCTTGATTCCAAATGCACGATGTCATGTTGGTGCATGACTGTCGACTTCCTCAGTCAACCAGGAACTGACGGCCCCCGCAGCACTCGGTCAAGCTGTTCCGTGCCACGTGTTCCGTGCCGTGAAGGTGCAACACGGCCCGACAAAATGTGTGCTCTGCGTTTGGCAGTGAGATTTGGCCAAGGGGGTCACCTCAGCTGCGTTGAGTTGGCTTCAAGTGCAAGTGTCCTCGGGATTGTCCCGACGGATTCTGTTTGCCTCTTCCCGTCCCGTTGGCGGACCTGCCGCACCAACTTGTCAAGCAGGATCGACTGCCCAAACAGAATGGCGTGGCTCGGACCTCAGGAAGTAACGGCAGACGATTGATAGAGGCGTAGGCCAAAAAAGATAACGATAGGCTGGGGAAGGGGCTCACCTGAAATTGAGGCGGTGCACCCTGTTTGTGTTTGAAGGGCCTTGTCTGAGCGCGCTCATGTGCCACTCTGATTTTATCAGTTGTGGTGGTTGTTGGTTTACTCATTTGGGGCGAGTCCGGGCCGCTGAAGAAACTCATTTGGGGCGGGTCCGGGCCGCCGAAGACACTCACTTGGGCGGGTTTCACAGACGACCCTTGTCAATGAATAGTGGGAATCGAAAAACGCACTTTGGTGATTTTCTTGTCCGACCTTTTGTCCCCCCCCCCCCCACCCCCCAGCCTGGGGTCTTCGTGATGACCGCATACCGGGCACTGATCAGGCCATCAGGGGAGGACGCTATGGGCAGAAGTTGCATTCTGGATTCCCCGCCCAGGAAGGTGGATACCCGCGGCAGTGCGGATGCCCGCAGTAGTACGGATGCCTGCTTGTCATAGCAGAAGGTTCAAGGGCGAGAGGCCAATAGGCGCCGCCACAGGCTAACAGAGCCAACCACCAAGGCCTTGTGCCAACCCCCCCCCACGCACACGCACACGCGCACTTTTCTGCAAGATATCATTTGTGTGGCAGACAACGCCGAAAGCTAAAGCCGGACCTTGCAGACGAAAGATATCTTTTGTCTACGAACGTGGCACGAAGGGTCGTGGACTAGACTGGGCGGCAAGGCATTCGACTGCCTCCGTGATTCGGTGAGTTGCAGCAGTTCGAATTCAAGTTGAAATCCGTTGTGGGATGCATGAGTTTGGGGTTTAAGATTTCCCTGTCAAATGACTGTTCAAGTTAATCAATTTGGTGACCATTTGTTGACAGTTGCCGGTCAAAACGTTCCAACCACTGACGTATCTGCAGATGCAAGGCCTGTATGCGCCAGCCAGCCTGAACATGGGCCGGCAGACTGGCACACTCGCCTCTCGTTCACGCTGTTTAGTCGTGTCAGAGAATTTCGGCGACATGTGGGCGAAATTTGGCCCTTAGGCCAGTTGACCCTACCTCGCAGGGGAAAAATAGCCCCTCCGTGCCTTTAGCAAACTCTTCCTGCACCCTTGTTTTTTTGTTTTGTGAGAGTCCGAAAATCAGAATTCCTAATTAAACGTCATAAAACGTTTTTTCTTATATGCATGGCAGCCTTGCTGCACCCTCTGTTGTTCTGCACTCAGTCTGAGACCGAGAGCACTCTGAAGCGTGACAAGGAGGACGATGAGAAATTGGTGATCGGCATCAATTTCGCGCGCAGCAAGGGCGTGATCCCAGAAACAGTCGAGGTGCGTCCGTGCGGCGTGCAACAGTAGCGCAGCGCAGCCCTGGTGCGGAAACACGTTGTGCTGCAGCCAGCAACCACATGTTCGGCAGGGAGGGCCATCTTTGTGCGCAGTAGACCCAGAGCTCCTTTTTTTTTTTTGCACCTGCCCCGGCACACATGCCCTCCCAACCCCAAGGGCTGCACAGCAGGGGCTTTGCGGTGTGGCCACCGGGTTTTGCTCGAGGGTCTGCACCATCCTCATAGCGGCGACCCATCCCCAGCGACAAGCGCACTCACTCCAGCATTGCAGAAGTAACGTCCGTGTCGACTCGAGTGGGCGGGAAGCATTTTCGACAGCTGCAGGACAACGCTGTGTTGACAATCGGATTCGCGGGTCTCTTCAACCGCCGTCATCGATCCAATCAGGGCAAGGGGCCATCAACCCCAATCAATTTCAGGCCTGGCAAAAACGGCTCCGGGTGTTGGGCGGGGCAACGGGTGAGGCCCCAGTGGGCACGGGCCGGCAGTCCGGTGCTGTAAAGTTGATCAAAGGGAATGGGTTTGTGTGTTGTATGGTCTGCGTGGCTGTGGCATAGATCCCTTGCCGTGATGACTTGGAAGCGGCTGCCGTTGCCCATTGCAGAGGGGGTGACCATTGTCTGCACCACAAAAAAGGGATGGGGAAGGCAAGGGGATGCAGGGATGCCACGGCGGAGGCTTGGGTGCAGAGGTAACGATGGGTGTGATGTTGTGCGCACACGTCTGCCTGAGGGGGCCCTATCACAGACCTCCCCTCCCACGGCCAAAATGGGGGGGGGTGCGTACGGGTAGTGACCAACGCTTTGCTCAGGGAATAGAGCCCGGGCAGCCCACTTTTGTGCTGTGCTCCCGGGGGGGGGGGGGGGGCGAAACCTCGGTTCCGGACGCCAACTACCCCCCCCCCCCAACTAACTGTTGGCCGGAGGCCCCTTGGGGGGGGGGGGGGGTTCTGGGTGGGGCGTCGGGGGGGCCGCCTGGGAGGGCGGTTCCTTGGGGGCTGGGGGGTGTTGGGCACCTCTGAACAGTTGGGTATGCGGCCCAGGTGTGATCCGACAGTTCGCACCGCCCCTTCCCACAAAAGAGGGGAGGGTATCATCGGCTTGGGTATCGCTCAGAACTCTGCATGCAGCGGTTCCACAGGTGTCCAGAGTCGGGTTCTGTTTTTCATTTGGCTCTGCCTTTTGGTGTTTTTGTGTCGCTGCATTATTGGATGGTCAAGTGTAGCATGAAAGCACATGAAAGGTGCGTGGTGTGTGTTAAACACGCAGGGAAGAGGGTGAGGAACTGAGGAACCATAAACCTGTCCCATGAAGGGTATGTTTACTGGTCCATGGTCCAGGGGCGCCACTTGGTTCAGCCTCTCAATTCCATGACAACATACTGCTTGCCACAAACCTACCCTCCACCACAGAGACGTCACTGGTGCAGGCAGTAGGGGAAACCCTGTCACAGATCTTGGATTTAGACGTCCTTATGCGACTGCACCGACGCTGGCCAACCATCCTGTACGGATGCGTGCCTGACACAGACAAGACGAGCCTTGGGTCTCACTATGACCGTTGGGGGTGGAGAAGGTCTCAGCTCAGCGCACCCCTCTGCCCTCCAACTTGACTCGTCGCTGTGCTATGGAAAACCACTTATCACCCCTAGCCGCGCCCCCCTGGGAATACCTGCCATGCATCTTTATTAACAGCGTAACATCCGCCCTCCCTTGGCAGCAAACTTGGTCCGCACAGATCCTGTCTGCCCTTGCATGGGCACAAGTAGGCCTGGCTACAAAGCTGTGCGCCGTGTGTATTCAGTAGCACCCTGGTCTGCTGAAAAGGCTATGCGCGCGGTGTACGCTGTTGCCCACCACCTGCCATGCTCACAACAGCAAGCATGCACACACCTGCTGCACTGGCTGCAGAAAAATGCACAATGGGACAACCACTGGTACACCGACACTGTTATTGCCCCTGAACACACTTGCGTTGTGCGCTGACATACTGCTGCTCCTCATTTGCACAGCGCCCTGACATACGTATGTGTGTGTGTGTGTGTGTTCTTTGTTCTTGTTTTGATGCTCACTGGCCTGACGAGGTGTTCCTGGTGCTAACATCGTTCTCCACTGCGCTCGCGGTCAGTGGTTTTCTTGTTGGTTCCTGCACAAGTGTGTGTGTGTGTGTGTGTGATTGGGTGGTTGCACCTAACACAGTTTTGCATTTTCTGGGACAACACTAGGCACAAACTCCTCCATGGATTTTCTGTTGGTCTGTTACTCTAAATCTAGTGGCACTTGACAGCGTAGCTGCAGCACTGGCAACACACTGGCAATGTTGATGGGACGTGTGGCATAACGCGTTGTCGATGAGATCATGGACAAAAAGGGGGGGACTAGTTTATGGTACCCTGATGGGCCCCTCTCCTGCACCGCCCAATTCAGCTCAAGGCAGTCCGTGCTCATGTTTTGTGTTCGTTGCTATTCGGTGTTTGGTCTTTGTGAAGCAGGACCTGCAAACTCGACGGGTGATGAGACGTCGTTGTCTGTTTTCCGAATCCAAACACCAGTGCTTCAGGGGTGATCCAGTGGAGATGAACCTCCGCATGACCATCCCCCTAGACAGCGGTCCACTCAACCGGGTAGCCCCTGGCCGCTGGCAGCCCCACATGGAGCAGGCCTAGGACGTGGATGCGGGGATGCCACGGCAGGCGGTTGCGGGTGTGAATGGCCGCCTTGCACTCGCCCGCACAACGTGCCACAGCCTCTGCGGCCCCTGCAACGGTACTGGGCTCACCATTGGGCGGGGCAACCGCGGGCCCGGGGATGCTGCCGACCGGACAACGAGCCGCCGGAATCAAGCAACAGCATCAGAACGGCCCGAAGGAGGTGCAGGCAGGGCTCCTTTTGGCACCTCAGCACCAATGGGGGTGGGGGGTTTGGGAGGGGGGGCCACACCGGTGTATGTTTGCTGCAGGTGGAACCGATCAAGGTCATCGATGTGTACGGGAAGTCGGCCAATGTTGTGGCGGATATCATTCAGAAGTCTCTCGGGGACGCCCCACAAAAAGGCTGCGTTTTGGTGATGTCAGGCCTCAGTGGCACTGGAAAGGTCGCAGTCTTCTCTGTTTGATTTCGCATGTTGTCATGGAAAAATGGGACGCTGAAGTGGGCGGGGGGGATTGCGGTCCGCAATTTACCGCAATTTTCCGTAATTTAACTGCAATTTACCGCAATTTTACCACAATTTACCGCCATTTTACCGCAATTTACCGCAATTTTATCGCAATTTACCGCGATTTTTCGCAAATTACCGCGATTTTACGCAATTTCCCGCGATTTACCGCATTTTTTTCAGCGTGTGTGTGTGTGTGGGGGGGGGGTTCGCAACCCCCCCCCCCGATGCTAAATGGCATGCAACATAATGTGGGCGGCAACAGAAATTCTGGAACGCAACTAAACATGTGGTTTTGGTGGGTTTGGAACGGTGAACTGTTCGCTGTAGATCGAAAAATGGCCCGCAGCACCTGCGCATGATGGGCCCAATCTCATGTCTAAGGGAGGCGAGGTGGTTCTTGGGTCACGCAAGGGCAATCCAAGGGTGATCGCATGGAGCAGTGGCCCAAGGTTGTGCATACGCAAGTCCAGCGTCAAATGCCCCGAACCCCATCGCACAGGCACCCGCTGGTGCGGCAGTCCGCAAGGGTCGTGCCACTGCTCTTGTCTGTTGCACTGCGCTGTTGCGCTGTGTACATCAGGCGTTTGTCCCCCCTCCCCTACGGATGAGTTGTCCGGCGTGGCGCGGGTGCACATCAGACCTCCTTTATAAAGGGGGGGGGCGCCGCTGACACGCAAACGGCACACCCCGCCACATTCAGCACAGTCCCAACACGCCAACTACTGGGCTCTGCGAACGCGGAAACGACACCAGCAGGAGCACCGGCCGCAGCGGCCGACAGAAAGTGGCGATCCGACGCAACATGCGAAGGGAAGAACGGGTGACCGTCCAGGGCCCCGTAAAGGAGCAACAACCAGACGGAATGTCACACAGGGGGCTCAGAGGGGGTTTTGAAGCACCCCCCCAGACCCCCCCCCCCAATTCCTTATAAACGAAGCCTGAGGCACATCCCGAGGGCCTCGAAGGTCAGGTGGGGACCCGCCACTCGGCTCCAGCCGCGCCTGCCTCAAGGCCTTCATTGCCTTCTCAGTCCCATTCGTGTCTGTGTCGCTGGAACAGTTCCATCCAGTTCGGCTCCCTCACCGCCCTGAATTGGGCAAGGGCTGGTGGTCGTCTATTGGGTCCGGGGTGTTATTGCCTGAGGCAAGCACAACAACACAATAGAAACGGGAGTTGTGACCTGTCAATGAAAAACACGCAGAAAAGTTTGACCCGCCCCCTGTGCATCCGGTCACACGAGGCACTACCCATGACCCGTTGCCCCCCCCCCCCCCCGCCCCCCGGGATGCACGCCACGCCCCGGACACAGACCAGTGTAGTGTCCAGGCCCCTGGATTTGGCATTCGTGACGGTGCATTGGCGCTGGACAATCCGGCGCGACGGAAACAGCCGCGCCGCACTGCATCGGCACCGCGCGTTTCTGCAGGGCACCACCGCCAGTAAACTGCAGGACGCGCTGCCGAAGGCCATCAGGTGTGCGTGCCCAGTGACTCAGGGGGTGGGACGGACGCGCGTGGGGGATGCCGCGCGGGCGGCTCATGACAATGTCTGCGGACACGGTCCTGATCCGCCGTGTACAGTCGGGGCCTCTGGTGTCCGTCCGTCGTCCCTCTCTTTGATGATGTGCCGTTGTGATCGGCGCTGTCCAGACATCACCCCCTCGAGCTCTGCGGTCGCATGGGAGGCCGGGCTCCGCTGTGCCGCAGCGGAGTTCGCTCTCTGGGAACGTTAATCCTGCGGCACCCGCGGCGTGCCCTGCGGCGGGCAATGTGGGGGATTGTCTTGGGACGTGGGGAATTGTTCCTTTCGGTGAACGGTGCTTTGGAATGGGGAGTGGGTGTCGCGACATTTTTGTCTGTTTTGAGTGCTGTGCCTCGGCACTGTGCCTGTTTGACCTGCTTCTCTCACCCAAATCAATGCGGTGCCAAGTACCCCACGCCCCCCGGCCGCGCGCAGGAAGCGTCCCCCCTCTGGCACCTCCACACCCTTACACCCGCTCAGTGATCTGAGATTCTCGGAGATTGAGTACCGGGACTGGGCCCCTGCGTGGGTGGCGCATCGCATCACACTGCACCCTCTGCATTGCCATGCAGCGCATTGTGCTCCCGGTACTGTACGCGTTGCGCGAAATCCAAAGGACTCATGGAGGGCTGTGCCGTGGTCAGGCTGAACGAAGGTGCACAGCACAAGCTCTGCGCCGCCTTCCCCCGGGGCATTGCCTGCCCTGCGTCAGGCGGTGTATTGCCCGCCAGTCGCCTGCCCCCATGGCCCATCTCACCCGCCTGCATCGCCTTGTTCCCCTCCCTCCGTCCCTCCCTCCCTCCAACCCTCCCTCCCTCCCTCCCTCCCTCCCTCCCTCCCTCCCTCCCTCCCTCCCTCCCTCCCTCCCTCCCTCCCTCCCTCCCTCCCTCCCTCCCTCCCTCCCTCCCTCCCTCCCTCCCTCCCTCCCTCCCTCCCTCCCTCCCTCCCTCCCTCCCTCCCTCCCTCCCTCCCTCCCTCCGTCCCTCCCTCCGTCCCTCCCTCCCTCCCTCCCTCCCTCCCTCCCTCCATGTTTGCCTGCCTGCCTTCTCTCGCCTTTGCCTCCGTCCTTGTTTGGCCCTTCTGATTTCGTTCCCTCTCAGCTGGTCAAACGGCAACGTGTTCCGGTCCCTGACGTTGCTGGCAGTGACGTACTGTGAGCAGCAAGGGACTCCCTTTGGGCCGGAAGTGCTGACGCCTGCGCTGCTGGCAAATTTCATGGGGATGCTGGTTTTTGATAAGTTTGAAGGTCTGAGCGGCCGGGTGTCATGGAAGGGGCCTGCCAGGGAAGTATTAGAATGGCCGTACACTATCTGAGGAGGCGGGATGTCCCCCGTCCCGGACCCCCTCCCCCCCAGACCAAAGTGACCATCGTGTGAAAAAACGAAATTTACAATTGGGAAAACCTGGTTGGGCCATTTTCGGTACACAAAATTTCGTGTTGGCGGTTGGCGGTTGATTGCGGTTTGCGGCAGTTGGCGGTTGGCGGTTGGCAGCGGTTGGCGGTTGGCGGTTAGTGGCGGTTGGCGGTTGGCGGTACAGACTGTCGGGTCCCAGATCCCCCCCCCCCCTTTCTAATAATTCCCTGGGGGTTGCTGCATGTGCCTGGGTTTTGTTTGCCACTGTTTAAGGGTTTAAGGGTCAAGGTTGTCGCAAACCTCTCTCTCGGATAATTCCACGCAGAAGGAGGTTTGTTGCGTCTTCTCCCGAGCTCCGTCCGCCGAACTGCCATTACTTTTGCATCTTTGGGCCCGAGCACAGTTTATTTTGGCCATCCCCCGATTTTTGGTGCGATGCTGCAAAGGCGCAAGCCCTTCCGGCAGCATTCGAAGTGCACTGCTTCGCGAAGCAACACGCCGAGGCCAATGGGGGACAGGGCACGGTCCTGTGGTTTGAGCACCAAAGGCCGGTCCGTGGCAATCGGGGCTCGTCGGCACCCCAGAACAAAGGAGGGCATCGTTGAGTTCCTGTGACCACGTCGCTCTCTGCGTGTTGTGTTGGTTGTGCGATGGGGTGCGGGGCCCGAATGGCACATCCGTTTTGGTTGTGTTGCCGCAGGCGGATATGACATCAAGATCTCAGGCCTGGGCCTTGATTGCCTCGTGTCTGAGATCGCCAACACGAAGTTGAAGGAGCCCAGAGTGTCCAAGGTTCCCACTGATGGCGGCCGAATCCCTGCCCCTCCACGTGCAAAGTGATGCATTTACCGTGTCATGCCTCGTTGTGCTCGGTGGTGCATCTGCTGCACCATGGGTCTCAATGCGGCATCTTGGCGCTGCTCTGTCACACCGAATGCCGTTTCGTGCTGAATGCTGCGGCTTGTCGTCGCCACTGTATTTTGCGAAATGCGATCTGATGCCGGTGAGGGTGCCGACCGTGCTTCAGCGATCCTGGATGGCCCGATGCGTCTGCTTGTAATGTTTTGGGCTGTTGTTGATCATTGGTGCTGTGCTGGGGCCGGGGCTGGGGCTGCATACTGCAGGTTTGCAACCAGTCAATACAGCTCCGCAGTGTTTCCACTATCCTGCTACTGCATCTTGCTGCAGTCCACTCCTGGTTGCTCGATCTTGCTCCATCTTCCTCCATCATGCTCCGCTGCATCAACAACTGGGGCCCCTTGTTTGACTACAGACAACCCACTGTTTGCAAGAATTTTAGGGGGGTCTGTAGCGGTGGGGGAGGAGGGGGCCGGAGGGCGGGGATCCAGCGGACACCCGAGGGGGGTGGTGGGTTGATACACCTCAAAATGATCGCCACATCAGCCTGGTAGTTTCCAGGTATGCATGAATAATGGAAATGCGTGTATTACGCTTTTACGTTACTTTAGTGGAGAGAAATGATGTATTCTATACTTGTGGCTGTGGGGCACATTCTACAGGTGTCAATGTACCTCGAAACCTGCACCTCCAATGTATTTGTCTGCAATTTTCGGTATGACATTGCCAGTTCTGACCATGCCTCACATCGTTGCTCTGGCAATTTTTTCTTCTCTTCCTCAGAACATTCCAACCGTCGCCGAGTTCACCCAGGGCGAGGTCATCAATTTTGCCGGTGCTGCAACCAGCAAACTCTGCGCGGATGGATACAATGTGTTGATGGAGGGCCGTGCCCCCACTCTGCAATACGTGCGCTCTCCGCACCGCTTTGAACTCACCCTGCAAGTGTGTTCTAAGGGCGCGTTCAAAGAGTGAAGTTCGTAGTGCAAGTGCATCACGTGACACGCCACACGTGAATCTCCACAGTGCCGTGGCTTGTCGGGGTACCATGCCGGGCACCACGTCGAGTCCGGTGCCCGATCAGGGGAGAACTATCCTCTGGGAGGACCCCCCTTGGGGACCGGGGGATGTACACGAGGTTGTACACAGGCAACATCAACCCACACACGAAAGCACCAAAACCATATCAAAGAAGTGCAATCATTCCGATTTTGATGAACACTGAGTCAAGCACATGTTCTAGGCCACCTTTAGGGGGGCCGCCGGACCATAGAACAATGGTCCACGAGGGCCAAACCCGAAGGCCCAGCCTCACCAACTGGCGAATGCAGAGCCCCAGCAAGCCGCAGAGCAGCAGCGGAGCAGTCGGTCGGTCCGGGCTGTTTCGCCATGGTCCCAGCAACCCACACCCCGCAGGAAGGTGGCTTGCCAACAGCGTCCGCCAGGTCACGCGTGATCAGAATGAGCCGGGTCCCACTGAGTCGGACACGGGACGCGGCTGGTTCCTACGGAGTTGTGGGTGCGGCAGGCGCGGATATTACTGAGCGGCACGTGGTACGGGGGCTGATTCCCAACGAGACTCAGTTCCCGTGCCGTCTGGTGGCGTATTGCACCAGCGGACATTACACCGCCATGTGCAGCATTCTCCGGGTTTATGGCCCCAGGCACTTCACTGGTTCGTTTCTTTCTGAATGGCTGGGTCACAGAATACGTTGAGTTGTGTTCAAATGGCAGGCGTTTTTGGTACCATTTGTTCGGATGTGCCCGGCGCAGTGTATTGGTGGGTACGGATCGGTTTTGTCAGGGCCCCAGTGGTGTCCGATGAGGAGGTTCTGTGCGGTGTGTCGCATGCGCAGCAGTCATGTCCCGCACGAACCGCGTTGTGCAGGACCCGAACATCATCGGCATGCGCCGCGGGGCGCAGCGCATGATCGGCAAGGTGGCCGCGATGTACAAGGTTGCCCCCTTGGCCCCGGCGTTGTCCTCCTCCACGAACGCTGCGTCGCGCGCGCTCGCGACGTGCCCTTCTGTTGCACGATCTCGGCCGCACTTGCCACCCGCTGTCCGACGCCGCATTCCGCCCGCTTGCTGCCATGCCCCCCCCCCCCCCCCACGGCCTCATTATGGTGCATGACCATTGTTGCGGATGCCGGTGTCTGCTGCGGTGCGCACACGATTGCGCCGCTCTCTGCCGGCTGCATGCGTATTCTCTGCTACGGAGGGGGGGGGGGGACTTGGTGCCTAGTCACTTTGGCGGTGGTAAATTTGGCTGTGGAAATTTTGGCGGAAGCAAAAACAAGGAATCAGACATGGGGCATGCAACACACAAAGGGGGCAGGAGGACAAAGCAGGAAGCCCCTGGATTCGGCAGCCAAACTGAAACGCCACATTCCCCACACCAACTTAACGGCCCACCAAATCCCCCCCCCCCCCTGTATGGCCATGTATGGAGAGGTTTGAGACTAATCGGCGCTGTGGGAGGGTGGTGGGAGCGAGCTGACCCAAACAGCCTAAGAACTTTCGATAGCCACCTGGAGTGGCGAACGCAAGGCAACATTCGGCACTGATCTGGTCTGCGCTGCAGTGCAGCAAGGCAAAACAATGAACAGAGTGTGGTGATGACCATGCGCCTGTGACACGGGGGTACATGTGAGCTCAGTATCCGTTGCTCGTGGCCCTGGGTCAGGGGGGGGGGTCAGAGGCCAAAAGGAAGTTTGTGTACTTAAAACCGGCCTCAAATTTCCGGCCCCTTTAATAAATTTCATTTGCCCGAGGATTATTTTTCTGGTGTTGGGGGGTGGGGGGGGGTTGGGGGGGGTGGGGGGGTCGGGTCGGCCGGGGCTGGCCAGGGTCCCAAACAACCCCCCCCCCCCCCTCGTCACTCAGCAATGGCCTGGCGCCGCTGCACGCATCGCCCGGTTGCTCTTGCTTTCCGCAGGCCTCAGACTCCGACGTCTCCCCCGGGACCATCTGCAACGACATGGACATTGCTCTGGCGGAGTTCGTCGCGCCGAAATGAGGGCCTGGTCCAGATCCGCCTCGCGCGCTGTGTGACATGTGCGGCCAGGGGCATGCACAGCTGCCGAGAAGCAGAGCCAAGGGAGCCCTGGCGCGAGATGCCCAGACATGATCGTACCTCCATTTTATCAACCTCCCGATTTACAAGCAGCCCCCCCCCCCCCCCCCTGGCGGGGTTGCACTGGAAGGGAAGGGACCTCCGAGGCGGCCCCAGAGGCGGTTCGACAGGCGGTTGAAGGAGGTTGCCAAAGCGGTTGGGGGGCGGTTACTGTCGGTTACAAATGCCGTTGAGGCTGGCACTTGCAGTCAGGGGGACAGTGGCTGGGCGTAGGCTGGGCGCCCTGGAGGGTGAGGGGGGGGGCTACCCCCCCCTCACACAGGGGGTAACCCCCCCCCCTTCCAATGCATCTCCGGACCCCCCTTCCATCTCTTATGGTTTGGCTGATTTCTTAACGGGCCCCCGCTGCGGTTTGGGCCCGTTTCGCCGATCGATTCGCACGGGAGTTTGAGCTTCGCCTGAGGCAAACGCCCCCCGTTCTCTCATATCGCGGGCCTCGGAACTCTCCACGCCCCACGTCTTTGGTCCCGAACCAGAACTCGGGGCCGCGAACGACAACAACGTCAGTCACCCCCGATCACATGTGTCGGTGCGCCAGAGGCACGGGGGCGGGGGGGGGCCACGGACGCAAGGCCCCGCGTCGGCGTTGGTGTTGGCCCAGGCGAGCCCCTTCGCAGTCGTGTTGCGTGGCCTTGAACGGCGGGTGGCTGGCCGTGCTGACCCTCGTGCTCCCAGTTCTTCCGCACGCAACCTACGCCCCCCCGAAAAAAAAAAGTGCATGCGACTTGCGCCAAAAAAATTGCATGCGATTTGCGCCAAAAAGATAAGTGCACGCGACTTACGCCTTTCCCCCGCGCTGGACCTACGCTGTCCCCACGCGGATGCAGCGCTCCTTCGTAGTTTGCCGCCCACCCCCTCGCCCCCCCCCTCCCCTTCCCGGGCAAGGCCCCGTCCCACGCAGGACGGCGGGGGTTGACGCCGGGAGGCCTGCGGGCACACAGGCAGCCGGACCACCAATCCGCGCGGCTGGGCACTACTAAGGGCTGAAAACCAATCAAGGGTTGCAAAGTCCGAGGGAATGTTTAGGGCATTCATGACATACACCGGATCTCCAACAGCTGTTGGATGGCCACCCCACAGCTGCTCCAAACCCCAGCCTCACGCAAACCATCCTTCCCACCGGGCTAAAGGGGGGGGGGGGGTGGCATGGCACTCCAATGTGCGGGTGTCGGGCAGGCCGCTTGCTGAGGGTCTACGGAGGCTGACTCTCTTCCCCTCGAGAGCACCGTTGAGGCCCCCGGCGCGAATCTGATCTGTGCTGCAGGGGACCGGGAGGGGAACACTGGGGCGGGGCCGCAACACCCCTCGCCACCCGGCGGGCGGGGGGTGGGGGTGGGGGTGCGGCATTCCGTAAAGGCTGGGGGGGGGGGGTTACCGCGTCGACGACGGTCATAGAACGGTCGTGCACCGTGCAGAAGCGCTGGAGGAATCCCGGTTGCGCCGGCGTGCGGGACGGTGATGCTGACCGGCCGGCGCTTTGTGGAGGAGTGTGGTGGAGGTTTGTGGATCAAAGTTGACGGCATGAAGCCCTTGCCTGGAACACTGTGCCCCCGGAACACAC
Source organism: Eutreptiella sp. 'Long Island Sound 2002' (assembly GCA_964036045.1). NCBI lineage: Eukaryota > Euglenozoa > Euglenophyceae > Eutreptiales > Eutreptiaceae > Eutreptiella > Eutreptiella sp. 'Long Island Sound 2002'. Next base: position 6,328,832 of record OZ038392.1, read on the forward strand.
CGCGGGTACCGAGTACTCCCATCTTTCCTTTCCACCCTTGCACCCCTGCCATACCCGCCAAAAGGCATCAGCAGCTAGATGCACTTGATGATCACAGTGGCACTGTGAATTTTTTGTGTGTGACGTTCTGCCTGTGACTCGCCGGGGACCTGGGGTTGACATCGCAGTCATTTCAACTTCGGCGGGCAATGGCTTCACGAAGTTCAGGCCACATACAAGAGGTCGTGCCTCTGCATTGCAGATGCGGCCTCCACCGAGGCGCTGCTCTTTGAATCTGCAGCGGCGCAGTTTGGGGGATGTGGTGTGCACAGAAGGGACTGTGACCCCGGCGGCAGTCTGCCTCCTGGAATTCACGGGCACAGCGCTGGTGCTGAAGGGGGTGGTGTGGGGGGTATGTGGGCCGGGGCAAGGGGGGGGGATACACATGTACGGGGGGGGGGGGGGGGGGACCACGTCGTACCGGGGCTGTCGGCACAGATGTCGGCCATGCGGAGCGCGGCGGCCTCTGTGCAGTGTTGCCGTCCTCGCATCCCTCACATCTTTGGGGCAAACCCCAAGATCCGCGAAACACAGGGGCACAACCTACAGTTGGCCTTCCCGCCCCCGCATCGGCAGCGGTGCCTTTGCTGCCGCTCTTGGCCTCTGATGATCTGTGTTCTGTTCTCGTTGTACGTTCTGCTGGGGCCAGTCCTCGTTCATTGGGAATGGCATGACCACGGCTGAGCAGCGCCTGGACGGCCTGGCCAATTCCGGGGTTCGCAGAAACCCAAGTTTGGCGGCCATGAGCCCCCTCCCCCCCTCCCCCCACCCCGGGGCAAACCTAAGTGCCCGCTAAGTCTGCCCGCCAAACCAAAATAAATGTGCTTATAGGTTTATTTTGTTTATTTCGCCGTTTCGCCCCATTTGGGTTGTTTACCAATTTTTTTTGTTTTTTTTTGTTAGTTTTCCCACAAGTATATGTCATACCTATTTGCCTTTTCACATTTTGCCCCTCTTTTTCAACCAAAAATGTATGTTTTACCTTGTACCACAAGGTTTGCAGTTGAACTGATTCACGGGGTTTGCGGGCACACAACAAGACTTGTGAGATTCATGCAACAATTACATACAAGCATGAGAAATAGAAGCACATGCGTAAATCGAGAAAATGAAGAGAGTCCCGCCGAGAAGTGGGTGGGCACATGTTCCGGTATGTGCCGACGGTGCTGAGGTCACACACTCCACTAGCAATGGCATCGCGGGACTGCTTATGTATGTTCGACCGTTGGGGCTAGAGGGGGGGGGGGGGGGCACATGCAGCGACCCTCCGCCAAACCAGCGTTCATGTTGAAGGAGGTGTGACAGGCATGGGTCGTAGTGTGCCTGCACATGGTCGGGTCAGCATCTAATTTGAACTATAAATTGTGAGGTCTGGTGTGCGCTTGTGTTTGACAAGAGCCTAATGCAAGTTCTTGGAATTCTGAACTTCTGGACCGAATATAAGTTCTTGGACCAGTTCTTGGACTTCACTCAGATTTCTGGTTTCCGGACGCTGACCTTATTCCCCATATTTTGATTGAGGATCTGTACTGCCAAACGCAGTCGGTGCGGCGGTCCCTACGCTCCTCTTGTTGCAGCCATTGCCTTGTGGTTCTTGCTGCTGCCCGGCAGCCGTTTCATGCGGTTTCGACACATTCGAAGAGCACACAGCTACATCACATGCGGAGTGCAGTGCGCACCCCATGTGCCCAAGACTGTGCCCGCCTCCCGTGCTCTCTTGCTGCTGCGCATGCACCACAGCTTACAATTCCCCGAGCGTCGCCCGTGGAAGGAGGGCAAGCTTTTGAAACCCTCCTTTTTGGCATAAACTCATGATGCACCCAATGCCTATCGACCCTCCAAGGCCCCAGTGGAGTGTTCAGCTGAAAATTTCAGAATCCCTGGGGACGTCGGATTTTCAACCTAGGGGCGGGGGGGGTTTGGGAAAAGAGCTCAATTGGCAGGACCATTAATGGCTTATTATGAACTCTAGCCCCAACGGCGCCAGCAATTTTTTGAGCATTGAAAATGGTCAATCTTTTTTTTCACCCATACATGGCAAATGATGACTTTTGTGAACCCTCTCGATGCGCTGATTCCAAAAATCCCATTTTCATTTTTTGCCGATTTTTGGGTCTGGGTCACCTCCAAGGCCCGAAGGTCAGTCTCGGTAGGATTTTGGGGGGGCCGTCAATTGGGCCTTTTATTGTGGGAGTCTAGCCAGGGGGCTGTATCAACCCCTGCCCCCCCCCCCCCGCCCCCACAAGTTGAAAGCCCGCCCACCCCTGATCCTGAAGGTAGTCCCAAGTCTCAGAGAATGCCCACAGTTGTGATGCTCTTCGGACAGCCGCAACCCGAGGACGTTGAGCTGTGACCTGCGCGTGGGTGATACGGGGCAGATCTGTTGGATCCCGATGGTTTCCAAGGGGCAGTTGAAGAGGGACCATGGATCAGCTGAGAAGTACGGCGGCTAACCCACAGACACGGTGCACTGTACACATACAGCCGTGCCACAGTGTACGTCCTCCCCCCCCCCCCCTCCCCGCCCCCAACAGAATAAGGCGGGCGAAGCCAAGGGGCATGCCCAGCGTTCGTGAGCAGAGGGATAACGGTCCCACTGTCACCGACCACACAATTTCCCCCTGCAAACCCGAACCATTGCAGACACCAGGAAGTCCCATCGGGGCACACCTCCTGAGCCTTGATGGTAGGACCCCCCCCCCCCCCCCCACAGAAACGCCATATTCCCACTGTGGGTTGCAGGAATTGATGCACATGGTGACAGGGCGACCAGAAATTTGCTCTGAGGGGGGGAGGGGGGGGATTTCGAGCCCCAGGATGGTTGAGGGGGGGTTCAGAAAATGGGCTCCCAATTCCAAGAGCCAATTTTGTTGTTTTTACCCATTGCCGATGGATGGAAAAAAATGTTTTTTGAAAAAAGTTTTACCCAACTTGTGTATGTTCAACATGATCAGCGCGTCATGGGGATCACTGTGAGGTATGTATGTTGGGGTACCCCCCTCCACCCCTCCTCCCCCGGCGCCCTCTCAGACCTCCCCCACGCGTAGTAAGCAGGCGGACTCAGGAGCCCATGGTGGAGGGGGGGTTTGGCAGAAGGCCTCGGTATCTGATTGTTTGCCTTTGGCAGCGCCTATTGGCCTCTCGCCACTGCTCATTCTGACCCTCTGTGGGCCCGAACGTGTTTTGGTTGTGTCAACGGAGCCCCCGGATGACTTGTCCTGTTTGACTACTCCGGGGGTCGGTGGAGGGGGGGGGGAGGGTTGGAAAAATGGGCTTGAAAGCCCCCCCCCCCCCCCTCAACCCCATTTCTCCCCCCGCCCAGTCCTCGCCGAGGGCGAGCCGTCCCAGAAAAGACCGGGCCGCTGAAAAGAAGTGCGGCACTTCACATTGCCAGTTCAGCACTCTCCCCAGGTCAATTGCAAGGGAGGGGGGGTCGCTAGGCGCGACCGCTGCGTACACACCCATGGGCCTGGCTCCGTCCCCTGCCGGCCCATCTCTGTTGCCCAGTGGTCTCACCTCAAGTCCCGGGTGGAGTGGGTGTAATCTGGGGTGCTTTGATGGCATCAGGGATATGCAGGCTACGGGGGGTTTGGCCCTCGGTCTTGTCGTTCAGCACCAACAGCCTTGGGGAGTGCCTCACACGCAGTGCGGTTAGGCAGGACTGGCGCGGAGCGATGGCAACGCGGCATGTTGCCTAAAGCGGTGGGGGGGTCATGCGGCACTGAACCGCAGCAATGGGGGGCCAATTGCTTTGTTTGGGTAGACACATCTTTGTTGCAGCCCCAGCGCTATATGTGTGTGATTTCTGTGTGGGCTGCAGGGCGCATTGTAGGCCACCGCGTCCCTGCCTGTAATACGAGTGGGTGGATGACGGGGATCAATGGTACCCGGGGGCTCCTCCTATGGTTGTTGGCCATTCTAATGTCAGCCTGCAAGTCCAGCACAGATCACGCTTCAAGTCAAGAGGGGTTTCAAAGACAAATACCGGGGGAGGGAGGGGTGAAAAAATGTCCAAGGAAAAACTCAGCAAAGTACACAGCTTGATGTGTTCCGATCGTTGAAAACTGGGACAATTAGTATGTCCCGGTTCAGAAATTCCCCTTTGTCTCATCCAAGGTTGCTTCCTGCAACAGAGTTTTCGGGGCTAAAGTGCTGGATGGTTGCTGAGATGTCCCTGAGCCACGTTTTTTGGGGTGGGTTTTTTGTCCAAATGCAGATCCATTTGGCAGGAAATCGTTGGGAAGGGACAAGAGTACATTGCACGGGATGCTCAGATTCTCACAAAGCAGGAACACACATATTGGGAACCCAGAAAAAAATCGTACAGATTGGCATTCATAGTAAACACATTTAAATTGGTGCAATTCAATATGTACGAATCCTTAAAACTTGGCGATTCATTGTGTCCCAATCATTGGACACAATTAATATTTTTAGAATTTCTCGGGTGTTGTTTTCTTTTTCACCCCCTCTGCCCAGCTGAAATATGCAGTCATCATCCGTGTGCACTCTCATCGGAACACGCAAGCACATGTGAAGTAGCAACTCACGTATGGAGACACTCCATGACGAAAATTTTGTCCAGTTCTTGTGCATGATCCGCGCAACGCGTTCACACAAACACCATCATACATAGATAACGGCGGGTCACCGCATTCTCCAAGTTCTCCAATCTACTGGATGCACCCTAGAGCAACACCAGTTGATTGCAAAACAAAGAAAACCCTGAAAGCCAAATAGCACCGGGTCATGCCAAAAACCCACAAAGCAGGGGTGCAGGCGGAGTAACTATGAAAAATAGCCCGCATGAACACAGGAAAAGGAGGCTTCCCAAAAAACAGTGGTTTGCTGGTGTTCACAGTTGATGTTTTTCGCGGTTTGTTGCTGAGCGCATTGCACTGAAGAGGTGCCCAAGTAAATGCCGTTGCAAACAGTCAGACGTGACCGGGGCATTGCATTCAACCGACCATATCAGAAATCCCTATGCCCTTCATGCAATGCAAGTTGGAACTCTGCAGCCAGTAATTCGACAAAATGGGCAAACAACACACATACACAGCCTACAACACGCGTGGTTTCAGTCGGAGGTTTCGATTTTGGGCCTGCAGGCCATCCCCTCCTTCAGGAACCCCCCCCCCCCCCCGCCCCACACACACACACCCATCAGGAGTCAAACTGCATGAAACATGTACTCTTTTGATCTGTTATGCCGCTTCTCATTTCTGGGGTCCTGTTTTGTTTTGTGAAGGTGGGAAATCAAAGAACAGTGTGTGACTATTGGACATTACTTTGCAGGTCCAATTCCATTCAGACAGCAGGTTTTCTCTTGTTCCCCATCCCCACGCCCCACGTTCAGCTGCCACTCGTAGTCAAATGGGGAGCCCTGGGACCCTCTCTTCGGGTCTCAAACGGTCGGATGAAACATCACCGGGAGGCCATGGGCCTGTCGTCACGCAGGGATTGAGCAGTGAAGTGGCGATCTTTGTTGATGGGCAAGCAGGTTACACACATTTTGCAGACGAAACTCCCTGCCAGGCTTTGGATGTGGGATGTGGGCCTGCATCCCTCCCCTCCCCCCAGACCAAAGTGACCACCATGGGAAGCAACGAAATTTACAAGACTGAATATCTGATCGGACCACTTTTGGTGCACAAACTTTTGGGTCCCAGACCCCAGCCAGCCCCCCTTCTCTCTCCTGATGTTAGCCTGCCCCCCTTCGGTGTGGCGCACGTTCCGGTGGGGGACGGGTTCAGGGGGCACCAGGGCATCATGACGGTGAAGCGCGTGGAGTGGGTTCTCGGGTGCAAGGGGCCAGGCAGGAAGGGGTAGAGGAAAGGTGGCGAGACGGGGGTGACATGAAGGGAACGCGGCTCAGGGCACGGGGCGATCTGCACCGACTGGCACGGCTTCGCGCCCCCCGTCCCGTTGCGTCGCCAGATCCTTTCCCAAGAGGCCCCCTCGCGCCTTGTGCCTGTGCCGCCCTTGGGCTTGGCCTGCCTCACATGTCCCGCTATGACACTTGCCACCATTTGGACGGCAAGTGCCTGGTCGCCAAGAAGGTGTGCCGCTGCCGCCGCCGTGTGCCGCGGGACCCGGTGAGGGACCCGGCCCTTGGGAGTGGCACGGGGTGATCCCCCCCTTCCCCCTTTGCTCGGCAGTGCAATCGGGTAGCTCTTTGGGGGGGGGGGGGGGGCTGGCGGTGTTGCACAGGGTAACTCTACCAGAAAAAAGTACGGGGCACGGCGGCAAAGAAATGCAAGAAATTGCGATTCGTGTCAGATCCACTACTACGGCCACTATGGGATCATCGTAGCACTGGACAGCTCTGACCCTTGATCCCGAGAGGTCATCTCGAGTACTGTGACGTGAGCAGGCGACACCACCTCATCTTAGTCTGGACCAAAAAAGAATGCTGCGAATCGCGATTTCCCGGGGCTGCGTGCATTTTGGCAAACTTTTCCCGGAGACAAAAGCCCATAAGTGCGCATCCGATGGTCCACGTTTCGGCCCATTCCCACGCGCCTTGACCGACCTCTGGCCGTGCCGGACGCCCGGCCGGCCATGGCCGAGGGTCCCGCCTGCACCTTCGCTCAGCCCACCTTCACTACGTTGTGCCCCCCCCCCCCCCAATGTGCCATGTGCCTGCTCTTTATATGTCCCTCCGGCAGAGGGGGGGGGGAGGGAAGAGCGGGTGCGGCACCGGCCGCCGCCGCGGCAGACGAAGTGATGGGCCGCCACGCGCACTCACACGAAGCAACGCGCACCGCCCCCACGGCCCAGCGCCGACCCGCCGCGCTGCGCGGGGGGAAGGCCGGGGCCCCGTGAGGCGACCGGCAGGAGCCCTTCGTCTAACGGGGAAACTGGCGCAGGGCTCGAAAGGCGGTGTAAAGCCCAGGGCGGTCCTTCAGGCCTCTCTCTCTCTCTCTCTCTCTCTTTTATTTTATTAAGGACCGCCCTTGAGGGCGTTTTTCCACCGGCTTGACCCGCAGCCGGTTACCCAACCGCCGTCGGTTACCCTCCAACCGCCGTCGGTTACCCTCCAACCGCCGTCCGTATCCGCAGCTTTTTCACAGCATCGGCGTAACGGAACAGTTGTCTTTTTTTTTTGTTGCTGCGAAGGACCGCCCGGGTAGGGCCGTGTCTTGCCGGCGGACCTTGACCCTTTGCCCGTCCGCGGCTTAGCGAAGGCGGGGGATGGGGGTGTGCGGACCTCCGACAATGTGCAATGGCCCCTTCGGCGGGTGGGCGGGAGGGGGGGCGTTGCTGGGCTGCAGGGCTGCACGCCGCGACACCACCGCCGCGCAGGCGCAGGGCAGAGGAGGACGGGGGGGTGTCGCCTCGTGCCGTGTCATGGGGACAAGAGTGCGGGGGTGTTCCGGGGGTGCCAGGGGCACCGGCAGTGGTCCTTGGCTCTACTGTTCGTGCGTTGTGGTGCCCAGGCATGCGCCCCAGCCAAGACAAGGCATGCGGCCAGGGCTCTTCGGCACCACCGGAGGGGGGGGGGGTTTGGGTTTGGGTTTGGGTCGGGACCCTTGCACCGTATTGCACGTCTGCCGGACGCAGGGCGTCGTTTGAGTGCTCAGGGGGCCTCTCCGGGTCCATGAGGCCAGATGTCCACCACTGCTGCCTTCGCGATAGGCGGGTGAAGCGGATGTTGTGCTCGGAGGGGGGGGTGGCTGGTGGGGGGGGGGGGGGTCCTGCACCACCCCCCCCCCCGGGCCCCCCGGGAGCCCCCACCCCATGCCCCCCCCCCCCCCCCCCCCACACGCCCCGCCCCTTAAAAGATTGGGCCAAATTTTCGTCCGGGCCTTCGGCCGATCAAAAATTTTCTCTGCCCCCTTCGGCGCCAATTGGTTTAGGTTTGGACCAAAAGTCTTCTTCAGCGCCTCTAACAACTCAGCACCGCCGGAGGGGGAGTGGGAGGGCACCCAAACCCCCCAGACCCACCCCCCCTTTTCAAAACAGCCGCCGCATGCAGCGCCGTGTATCGCACAGGCCGCTCTGTTTCGCAAGCGCCCGGAGCGCGCACAGCGACAAACTCGTTCACGGGCGTTGCGCGCATGCGTCGTGCGACGCAGTCTTTGTCTTTCCCTCGGCGCTCCTTCATCACCCGTCTTCTCTTTTCGCTAAGGAGCGCCCTTCGGGTGCGCTCGAAGCAACGCATCTTTCACTTTGGGGCGCACCGTGCGCTGCGCGCGCGCTGCGCGACAAGTCGGCTACTGCGGACCCCATTTCCCCCGATGGCCGAGGTGACCGCAGTCACTACTGTGTTCCCGAGACACAGGACTACGCAGATTCCTACTCAGTCCAAAAACTGAGATCATGAGTTAAAACGAAGTACGTTTCCCTGTCCCCCCCCCCCCCCGCGCCACCGCCACAACAGTCGCCCGGGGCGCCGCATCGCCGTGCATCCCGTTCCACTGCCGGGCCTCAGGATCCTCGTCCAGACCCGGGCTTGTGTTTTTGTTTCCCGCGAGGAGGAGTCCCCCCGCCCCCCCCATCCCCCAACCCCCAGACCAAAGGGACCATCGCGGGAACAAACGAAGTTTACCGTTGGGAAAATCCGGTCGGGCCATTTTCGGTAAACACACTTTTGGGACCCAGACCCCCCCCCCCCCCCTCCCCCTCTCTTCTCATGTTAGCCTGCGAAGGGGGTGGGGGGGGGGCGCATCAGAAGTGGCCGGAGGGTATCGTGAGGGGGGCCGCGGGGGTCTACTGCAGAAACGGCGGGTGAACGTATGGACGTGATTGTTTGGGGGGGGGCTGGAGGGGGGGGGGTGACCCACTCCCCAAAAGACCGAAGGGACCATCGTGGGAAACAACATGAAATGTACCGTCGGGAACATCTGATCGGGTCATTGTTGGTACACGAAACTTTTGGGTCCCATCCCCCCCCCCCTTCCCCCCCCCCCTCCCATTAAGCACAGCCTTGCCCCTGTCTCTCCACAGAAAGGATCCCAATACTGCCAGCACCACTGCTGCCCATGGTGCTTCGGGGACAAGAGCAGCCAGGCCGCCATGTGCACCAACTGCGCCGCGAAGAACAGGTACCCTCCCCCGTCCTGTGGCTTCTTCCAGCCCCCCCCCCCCCCCAGTGTCCTTTGGGGACTCTCGGGGAGGGGGGCTCAAGGGCAGGGCCAAGTGCGCAGAGTTCCACTTAACAACTCAGCACCATTTTTTTTTGGGGGGGGGGGTCCAGACCACCCCCCCACCCCCTCGGACCCAGCCCCCCCCCCCCCCCCCACACCACAACGGGCTGGGAGGAAACAACCCGACGGAATGTCACACAGGGGGGCGGGGGGCGGAGAAATGGGCTTCTGTGCCGGGCCCTTTATTTTGTGTAAGAGCGGATGTTCGCGCCAGAACACAAATTTTGGCCCGACAAAGTTTTTCCCACCAACCCCTCCCCCCCACAAATGCGTAGTCAAAATGATCAGCGCGACGCGGGGATCATTTTGGGCCGTGGATGCCCCCCCCCCCCCCCGGGCACGGCAGGTAGGGCACCCCCCGCCCCGAACCCCCCCCTCCTCCCGGACAAGGACGGGGGGGAGTTGGGAAATGGGCTTCCGTGCCTCCCCCCCACCCCCTGGAGCAATTTTCCTCTCGCCGAGAACGTTTGCAGGATTACCGGGAATATGCGGACTGTTTCGTGAAACACCCCCAGACAGACCAGCAAGTGCAACCATTCCGGACCGTCGGATGGCCACCCCTCCGCTCCCCGACAGGGGCCAACCTCAGGACTGGCGGTTGCAGCAAAACAAAAACAGAGCAAACTCCGGACGGGCCCAGGCATTCAAGGGGTTTGATCATAGCGTGAGCCCCCATCTGAAGCCCCTTGACACCAAATTGCGGGGGACGCTCATGTGCGTCCCCCCGCAGGCCCTTGGCAGGAGACGCACGCCTACGACCGACACCGTGTGCCCACGAGTCAGGGTAGTGCACAGGCGACCGGAAGGCGGCCGAGCCGCCAGCAGTTTTGGCAGTGAAATGGTTTCGCACATGTGCACGCGGTTTGAGGCACTGGTCATGCGAAGGAGACCAGCAGCTCAGAATTGCCGGTGGTTCATGGGTTTCCAGCGGCTGATGTGTGCTGGGGTTGGGTATTACTGGTGCGGGGGCAGGAAGTCCACGTATCTCTCAGCCTCATCCGCTTTGTGCCAATTTTGTGCGTTTTGCCACTTTTGGGGGGTTTTTTTAAAACTTTTGCCCCAATGTGCAAAAATGTCACCACACAGGGGGGGGGGTATTTGTATGAAGACATGGTGGCTGAATGCTGACAGAAGGAGGCAGCAAGCAACACAGGCACCGTCCGAAACGGACAAAACTCTGAAACATATTGTCAGTACAGCACGCAGACCTGGGGTGTTCCGAATAGCCTTTTTCAAGGGCTTTCCGATTGTACCCCACATACCCCTACCTATGGCACACTCAGTAGACACAAATGAGGCAACAATGGCACCGACTCCCGAAAACGCATAAAGAAAACATACAAATTCCGTACACACACCGAGAGATATAGGGCAGGGATGTATTAGAACGGCTGGCAACTGCAGGAGGAGGGGGGGGGGGGTACCTCATTGCACGCGTGGGAAAATAGGGCTCCTTCCCAAGAAAGTGCTTTCAAAGAGGTGCACAATGCAAAGTATACCCCCCAGCGCTCTGTGCCAGACGCCGGCTCACGCCACCCCACACCACCGCACCACACGCGCCACTCCACCTGCCCCCCCCACAGACACACAAAAGCCAGACACAGAAGCCAGTCGAAGGGCCCGACGCTTTTGCTGTTCTGTCAGGCCACACTCCGGCAGCGGTGGCAGTCCCTCTCCGGGCGCAGCGTCCCCCCTCGGCATCAATGCAATGGATGCGGGGGTGTTCACCTCCGACCGCCCCACCTCCGATCACAGACCAGGTACGTTGCAGAGGCAAAGGACGGCCATTCAGGATTGGGGCGTCGGTTCGGGTTTTGTTGTTCATCCAACCGGGACGGGGTCCCCAGGTCTGCATTTCATTACTGACTCTCTCTCCTCCATGGGGGGACGTCCACCAATACTAACATTTCCGTGCGTGCAGTCCTTGTAGAGCTTCGAGAGCCAGTTCTTTTTGTTGACGATGCCACCAACGATGCCACCAACGCGACTGGCTGGGGCCTCGGGGCCTCCCCGCAAAGAGAGGAGGAAGTTCTGTGTGTGTGTGTGTGTGTGCGGTGCGGGGCTGCTGTGCCGCCTTGCTGATATTGCCTGACCCTTACATGTCAAACCCAGACCTGTGTGAGTGCTGGGGGGGGAGGGGGCTGGGATTGAGGTCCGCAATTTACCGCAATTTTACCGCAATTGTTCAGTGATGCCTCTATTCAAAAATTTCGTTCCCCCCCTGGGGAATATGCTTTCTCTCCCTTCGCTGTCACTACGCACACTGTATGTGTTAGTGCCTCAAGGAACCCTTTTGCGGTGAAACAGACGGATGCCGGAGAGCCCCATTTTTCGCAGGTGGTTGGCCAAGCACACCGACATCATTGGGTGCATCCCAACTTTGTGGGGGAATTTTCAAAGGTTAACGTCGTGCATTTGAACGATTCCACACAGGATGTACTAGGATGTACTGACAGCAAAATTCAAAGGCAAAGTTGTGAGCATCTTGTTTGATGAATACACAGATTCTCGTGGGGTGGCTGTGTTGGCCACCCTTGTCTGGTCATGCTCTTTAAATTTCTGTGGGGATGTTCAGTTTTTGGAAGGCCAGGGGCCCAATAATGGAGTGGAACACAGGGAAGTGGTTCAAGCTGTGTCACTGTCGGTTTCTCGCGTCGGCATACTCCCGACACAAATCCATTTTGTGCGGCCTGAGGAAGGAAGTGCGTGTTTGGCTGCATTTCAGCATATATTAAGCATCATGTGGCCCAACGCTGTGTTGTTCCTCTGCTTGTCCCACAAGCTGTATGGTGTTCGGGCTGTCACAGGAATACAATAATACTACTACATGTCTCCTTCCCTTGTTCGTCCAGAGACGAATGGTGCCCGCCGCCACCATTGGGTGAAGTTCTATCATGCTCCGAACCCAGATGGCAGCACCGCACCCCTTTCCCCCCCTTGGTGGGAGGTACGCAGTGGGGGGTGTGGCGTGATGCGGGTGACTTTTACGCAGCACAATTTTCTGTGTGGAAGGGCTTTGTTGAGATGGAGGTGCAGCGCAAGCTCTATAAACCAAAGCTCCAGCCGAAACCTGCCCCATCCGAAACCTGCCCCTGCCCCTGCCTCTACCCCTGCCCCTGCCGCTCCTGCACATCTAGGTGGCGATGCAGACTAGAAACCGTTGCTATATCCGGATCAAGACATTTTCCAAAAATGACTAGTTGGTGTTGAGGTCTGGCTTATTATTTTTGGCGGACCACACAGCCACTCTGGAGGGACTGATCCACCTTTGTTCTAGTGATGAGCCCGCCGCATGCTACGTATATGACAAACTTTTGGCGGCGAGGGAGGAGTGGTGCTCCATTTTGTAGATCTTGCCCACCCTGGGTTGACAGAATTTTCCCCTCGCCTTGAGTTTGCACTTCAGCAATCTGCCACTTCTGATGGCTTCCAAGGTCTCCTTCGAGAAGCAGTGAAGTGTTTGCACACTGCACTCGTCAACCGCATGGAAAAGGAGCCCGGTCAAGTGCATTTCTTTAAGGAGCTTCATGTGCTGAACACACACCTTTCGCATTCCTTGGCAGATTACCCGTCCTTGAACCTGCATACCATTCTTGGGGCTCAAGAGGGGAGACAACATTTAGGGACATAAAGGGTCCTACACATCTGCTCTAGTGGTGGGAGGCCTGCCATGCATCACCTTTTAAAGAGCATGTCCTTTTCCTCATTTTGATGGTGATCGAGACTGGCTCTGTTGAATGGTTCTTTTCGTTTTGCCAAGATATTGACACTGACCGGAGCATTCAATGAATGACAATTCCCGCCGTGTGGCCTTCATGGCTCATTACAATGGTGATGTGGAAGGATGGTTCAATTAAGTGAGGCTCTTGATTACTTTGTATTGCCTTCGTTCAGCTTGCATGTCCTGTGCATCCAACGACCATCCATGGACCGTTTTGGAATATTTTCAAAGACCGCAATTTTACCGCAATTTTACCGCAATCTTACTGCAATTTGCCGCAATTTATCACAATTTTTTTTGGGGTGTCGGGTGTATTCCCAATAGTATGGCCGTACGCTCGCCCCTACCTGCCCGCCAAGGACCATATCACACCGTACCTGGAGCCCCCCCGCCTGGAGCACGCCCACCCATTGAGGATCTGCTTAGGGCAATTAGGGCCACCCGTGCCTCCACCGTCTGAGGACGCCATGGGACCCCCCGAAGCCACCCCCGCAACTCGACGCTGCGGTACCGAGGGACCGGTGCACGCCGGTCCGCGCTGATTTTCTTCCCCTACCCATGACGGACACAAGCAGAAGATTATCCCCTTTGATGAGGGAGGTGGTACACCCGCAGACTCTTCAATACCTCCTAAGAAGGTGATCCATCGCAGGTGCTCTGAGCGCCGGTAGCTGCCGCCCAGTGCCTTCAGTATGTAAGATGCGCTTCACGTCTCCGTGGTTTGGTGGAACGTGCACAGACCCCCTTTCGTGCAGGACATGTGATACAGGTTTTTACCGCTTGGCGTGGCGGTAACCTGCCGCACTGGAGCACCCCTTGGCCGCTACAGTTGCGTTCTGAATTTATGCTCCGCGCCCCGTTCTATGGGGTCCTTTGTAATTTTGCCAATCATCTCCGGACAATCCACTTTTAAGGTTCGCTTGATGGCATGGCGGTCGCCTACCGCACTAGAGAGCCCTCTTGCACACGCGTATGAGTTTTGGGTCTTCGCACCGTGCCCTGCTTTGCAGGGATCCACTGTATCATATGCCGGAGTGAGGCCCACTTACCAAGAACTATCTTGAGAACTCTTCGAACTTCTGGAGTCAGCCAAAAAAATTTATCACAATTTTTTTCGGGGGTGGGGGGACCGCAACCCCCCCCCCCCCCCCAAGTGAGTGCGGTTGGGTGGGAGCACCCAACCCGGCCCAGACGACACGAGCTCCTCCATGGATCTATTACGGTCGGTTGGAGAGTGGTGCATGGTACACGCACAGTATGCACTCTTTGGCAGACCGAAAGACGTCTAGGACTGCCCTGCGGTTCCTGAGGAGTATCTCCAACGGCTTTTCTTGCTTTGTTCTTGTTTCACGGGTCCCAACGTGTGCGTGCATGCGTGCGTGCATGTGTGTGTCTGTGTGTGTGTTTGTGTGTGTGTGTGTGTTTGTTTGTTTCAAGGCTGTCCACGGTGGTAAGAAGTGCGGGCACCTGGTAGTGATTGGGATAGGGTAACCTAACCAGAAGCGAACGCTGTTGGTCTATCGTCCGGGTTCCTGGTGATGGAGTGCAGAGGGCAGGGACAGGGATGAACCCACCCTGAGGTAAATTTGCAGAGCCTTACGCTCTGCTTGCTATGCAGGCGTGACCGCGGGATTGCCCAAGGCTGCCGTTGAGCTGCTTGCCCTGCTTCTCCTCACACAGAACGGCGCCTAGTGCAGGCGGGACATGCTACTGTTTTTGTTCTGCTTTGCACCTGACGAGATCTAGTACATCCAGACCAGTCTTCTCTGTGCTCTGTTTGTCGCCGAAGTGTGTGCAATGCCCTTGACAGCACGATCTGATCGCTGGGCAGTTGAGACCAACAACCGCGTTACGCTTCGCTCTGACTTTTGACCAATAACTATGTCCAACATTCCCCCTTCATCTAGCGCTCCTAAGCCGGCTGCGTCTCGATCATTTGGCCTGAATATGTGTTTCCTATGCCATAAATCCGGACGTGTTGCCTGCAATTGCCCGTTGGCTAGTTCTGATCGCGAACCCGAGGCACCGACAGGCAATAACAAGCCACCAGAACCATGCTGGACCTGCGAGGGAACAGACCGCGATCCGACGCACTAGAGTCACGAGTGCCCAGTCGCCAATGCGCGCCGTAGTGCCCGACAGTGCGTTCTTTGCGGCAGCCCCGACCATTGGATACGCGCGTGGGAGAAGTATGATCCGGCTAAGCATACTCCGAAGAATCCGAGATCCAATGTAACATATGTTCCTACGGGCGGACCTAGGCCACGACAGACCTAGTGCCTCAGATATGGGGTGCCAGATCATGCGACCAGCGATTGTGCCAAGAAAGATCCTGCTGTCCTATGGCCGAGCGGCAGCGAGGAAGACCGCATGCGTGATCACTGTTGCTTCTGTGGGTACCGTGGGCATGATGTCTTTGGGTGCATGCGCCGGGGGGCGTCCCTGAGTGCTGAGAACAGTACTGAAATCTCATCCCTGAAAAATGAGGTGTCAGCCATGAAAAAATCTATCGAAGGTGTGACAGGGCTTCAAGATTCCGTCAATTCTCTGCAACTGCAAATGAATTCCCTCCTGGCATGGCAAGCAGATGTGGTCAACCCGCAGCTACACAGGGTGCGCGAAAATGCAGAGGAAATACAGCTGTTGAAGAAACAAGTAGGACAACTGCGAGAGTGGCGGCCCACTGTGGAGAGCACGATGGACAGTGGTATGAAACGGTCCCAATTTGATGAGTGGCTGGAGCATTCCTTCGAACCTGTTAGACTGCAGGCATCACATGCGTTACCGAGGTCCGAGTTCGATGAGTACACGTCAGGCATGGAAGAAACGGAAAGCTAGTTGAAAGTGCGCGCGTCCAGAGTCCGAATTGACCGTAATGCTGCAACAGGAGATACCGGAATGACGCCTGAAAAAACCATTGGGAACAAGCGGAACTCACGGGAATCTACACCAGAGGGCGATGGTCCGGCTGAAGCTGTCAAGCGCAGGCATCGAGGGCCACGAGCAACACCAGCCACACCGGCGGCGGACAGTACCAGTCCCAGAGCGTCCTCGAGTACGCCAGGGGCTGACGCGTTTGCGAGGATACACGATGGCTCCAAGGCAGCGGACGGGCCGCCTCGCGAGTTGCTGGGTAGGAGCCTGGAGATGTGGCAGGAACTCCCCCCTACCCCTAAGAGTCCGTGGAGTGAGCAGGCTTTTGACGTCCTGTTGTCAGAGTGGGGGGTGGAACAAGACGTGCGTCTGCAGGGGTGGGTAAATGCCAACTGTGGTGAGGAGATGATCACTACAGTTGATGGGCTTGTGGCTAGAAGTCTTACAGACCAGAAAAAACAGGGCATTAAATCCATCCTCAATGCCACTCGCATGCCCCCGCGGGCTTTTACCGGGGCTTAGGTGCCGAGGTCGGGGGGCGGGTAACAGAGAGAGGGGTGGAACACCGGAGTGTATTGCTGCGTAGTACCACGCCTGACACAGGGGATCAGCATGATGTCCAGGACGCAGTGCTGAACACAATGCAGAGTTTTCGGTTTCTCCAAGAGAAGCTGGGCCTGGCTAAGCATATCTTGCAGCAGACAGCGGAGTTTTTGTCCCTCACCACAAACAATGTTTACAGTCCGCTGCGTTACACACACACAGGGGACCCGACCCTGATACCAACACATACCGCCGTTACCATTGCTTAATTGGGGCTGAGGGGCAAGTTGCTGAGAGCCACCTTTCCACGGGCTTTGTGCAAGGGCCGCACCAGGGATCTTGGGACGACATGGAGCATTTTTCAGCCGATACTACAGGTGTTGCTCCTATGTTGTATGTCCAGAGGCGAGTGCTTCACACCTTGTCTGCCACATGTGTTTGGTGTACGCCGGCTCACCTTGCAGCGTCCGCTCAGGTCTGCATTCAACAGACTGGGCCGCGTAGCTATTACAACAGTTCACGGCATGCCGTTGCTGTCTGGTCTGATGTGGGTGCGGGGCTTGATGTTACGGGTCTGCACCCCAATCTGCGCCACTGCTGGTGGTGGGTCGGAGATGCGTGCATCCCGAATTTCCTTGCCGCATACCTTGAGGCCTCTTTTTGCACTGCCTCTGTTTTGTGTCGGGGACACTTACTTCATCTGTTTGCATCCCCCTCTGTTGTGAGTGACATTGATGAGTTGCAATGTTTCCGTCTCCGCTTGACTCTGTCTGAATACGGCACATGCTTCCTCCCGCGTTTGGAGAAACCACGTAGGACAGCGACGTGCAGTGCCTTGACCAGGCAAATGCAGTTTGCCCTGTATGACAAGAACCTAGGAAAATGGGCCTTGTTACAGCAGTGTCGGGTGCCGTGGCTCCCGTATGACAGGCATAAGGGACTACGTGAGGCCAGGAGACTTAGTTACGTGCACTCTTGGTATATCAGTGTCACCCCTCCCTCCCACCCGGTGTATGTTGTTTTCCATTTGTACTTGAGTGTATTGTACGTTGGCCAGACCCACCTGGCTCCTGTCCAGCGTTTGCGTAAACATCTCACTGACGCCGCAGCTGGCACTGACAACTCCACACTACCACGCATGATGGCAACCACTGACTCTGCAGACTGGGGTATAGGTGTGTTGCAGTATGTGAGCGACACGTGGTGGACTGCGGTCAGGGAGCGAGCGTGGTGGTGGCAGTTGCGACGGTGGGCTGTCAACGACATTCCGCCTGGAATTCCGGATCCAGCAGCAGGGATCACCAGCTCTGCGCGGGGCTGGATGAATCAGAAGGTGTTGCGTATGCTACGGGAACTGCGAAGTGCACAGGACAGCCACAATTATGCCCGGGCGAAATTCCTTCAGGCAGAACTACAGGACATGGCTCAGGATTTGCAGGCCCCCCTAAATTTAACTTCTACGGTGGTTGTCCCCGATGTCACTATCCCCCAGAAGATTGCCATCTGCAGTGTTCTCAGCCGTGTCCTCAGAACGACAGACATGAAAGCATGGCAGAGACAGGCTCACGCCCGGCTCATCCGTGTTGTGCGGAGCAGTCCAAATAAGTTGCACACCGTTTTTGATTGTGCAACTAAAAAAGCGGACCTGGGTGCCACCAGACCTGAGTGTTGTTGCCACAAGCAACGTGGCCGTCTCGAAGAAATCGGTCGAGTGCGCGAGGCTGAGGGGCATTTGGTTGTGGTGCCTGTAGTGGTTAGGGCGCAAGACGGAACGGTACTCCGTCCCCGTGACGGGCTACCCATCAATGGGCTGAAGGCGAGAGAGGTGACCTGTAAAGCTATTCAGGCTTTTGCTAAACAGGTGAAGGGTGCTGTGCCCGACCTGAATACTTCCCTCCCTGCCTGCCTGTTCCCCGAGTCAGGCAACGGCCTCAAATACGTCCAGAGCGTTGTATCTGACATATCCTGTATGTTGTATGTTAGGATAGTGGATAAGGGATCTGGGGAATTATGGGGGTTTTGCAAGGCTTGGGCATGGGATGTTGTGCACGACTTCCTTAGCAAGGAAGGGTACAAGCCTGTGCGGGACACGGCGGCGGAGTGCCACAAGCTTATGAGCAGCATTGCAGAAAACCAAGGGTGGCCCGTGAACTCAAAAGCGGAGTTGTGCAGGTTATACTTGCTTGGGAAGGCGAAGAGTTTGCTTAAGGATACATGGTTATTGAGGCCCATTGCTGGAACCCTAAGCCAGTGTTGCACAAGGTACAACTCACAACAGCGGCTAGGGCGTTCACCACATTTTTGCGAATGCTGATTGTTGAAATACCGATGAGTTTTCAGGTGCTCCGGGTGACAGACCTGGCACAGTGGTACAGATGGATAGACTCCATGGGTTTAACCACCCTGGTGGAACTGGACTGCAAAGAACAGTTCAACCGTGTGCGCCCTGAGTAGGTGGTACAACATATGCGGGCTGCATCTTCATGGCTATACACGAGGAAGAGGTGGCGCAGTTCCGAGTTAACGCGGAGGATTCACAAAGACCACAGGAAGTTAGATAGGGCAGGCAAAGCGTGTGCAAAGGGGTTCAGGTATGTGACTCATGAGGATCTGATTCGCCTGGTCGACTTCGACCTCACTTCAAACAACCGGTGCACGGCGGCTGGACAGGTATGGGAACGCGATGGCTGCATCCAGATGGGCGGGCCCTTCAGTGCACAAGCGGCGGATTTGCACTGCGTATGGTCTGCATACCAGAAGAGGGGCCTGTTCAGAATATTAGGTGACCTGCAAGTGTCTGATTCTGGTTTCGTGTACTGGGTGGGAACCCATACCACTGCAATGTGCCAGTTTAGAGATAACATACTAGTGGCGACAGATGCGCCGCAAGAGGCGTGGGCGGACGTCGTGGAGCAGATCAGGTATGTGCTACAGACAGCGTGGGGACTGCCAGTAGTTTGCGACTGCATAAGCGATAAGCAGGACTGTTGCACGGGCCAGTGTTGTGGCCCCATATGCAAAGCCATGGGGATGGTGATGGTGAGGAGTCCGACAGGGGCGGGGATGGCTTTTGCGGAACCGGCAGCACTGTCGGCATCTTGGGAACGGAAGCTGGCCCCCCCCCTCCTAAGCCCGGGGAGGGCGTACCATGGGTATCTGGGGGCTATTTTCACAGGGGTGTTAAAAAATGGGCTACCATTCGCTGATTCGTGGGCTGCACAGATTTTCAGTGCAGCGGCATGGTTGCAGGTTGCCATGCTTTCGGGCTACGGCAGGGCGGAGGCTATGAGAGCGATGCATAAAGGCGTGTATAGGGCGTATGCCACTGCTCCGCATGACGTTCAAGCAACGGTGAAAGCAGTGTACTCAGTATCGTATATACTACCAGCGGCACGGCACACCGTGGCGCGACACATCAGCCAGTGGCTTCGCGCTCATGCATACTGGGAGGGGGGGCAGTACAGCAGCTGGGGCTGTAAGGGGTGACGGGGTGCTGGTGCTCTGATTTTGCTTGCATGAGCCTCTTGAGTGAGGAGATATGATCTAGTGCTGTATGTATCCGCATCGGCATGTTTGTGCTACAGACGCGCAGTATGGGGTAAGAGGCCTGGACTGGTCCAGAGGTCAGAGGTGTAGACTCGTACCACAGTAGCGAAGGTTCGATCCCTCCTGTCGTCATACACACACCACCGCCCCCTACAGCAGCCCACTACGATACCGGCACTGCCGGCCGCGGTAGGTGCGCCTCGCTGTATTTTCGAGCACACCCCTGTCCCCCACCACTGGCCAAAAAACACACCACCGCCCCCTCCGGCAGCGCGCCCGGCTTGCGGGCCTTGAAGGCCGCGGCGGGGGCGCATTCACTGCAGCCGGCCACCTGCTTGCCTTGTCTTCTCTTCTCTTCGGCAGCGGGGCCATGCGCACAGCGGGAATCGAACCGGCGCCTCCACGGCACGAGCCCGGTGACTCAACCACTAGGACAGCACCCACCACAGCCAGATATACGGCAAACACAAGGACAAACACACACACCAGCACACCACACAGTACAACGCTACCTCGGGATCACTTTGCCTGCTGCCACCCTGTATGCGTGTGTGTGTGGAGTCCCAGCTACGGGGCTTCCTGCTTTCCTTTCGTCCTCTTGCTCTGTTTCAAGGCTGTCCATGGTGGTAAGAAGTGCGGGCACCTGGTAGTGATTGGGACAGGGTAACCTAACCAGAAGCGAACGCCGTTGGTCTATCGTCCGGGTTCCTGGTGATGGGGTGCAGAGGGCAGGGACAGGGATGAACCCACCCTGAGGTAAATTTGCAGAGCCTTGGGCTCTGCTTGCTATGCAGGCGTGACCGCGGGCTTGCCCAAGGCTGCCATTGAGCTGCTTGCCCTGCTTCTCCTCACACAGAAAGGCGCCTAGTGCAGGCGGGACATGCTACTGTTTTTGTTCTGCTTTGCACCTGACGAGATCTAGTACATCCAGACCAGTCTTCTCTGTGCTCTGTTTGTCGCCGAAGTGTGTGTGTTTGTGTGTGTGGTTGTGGGGTGGCGGTGTGTATGTGCGTGTATGTGTGTTGCCAACATGTGTGTGTGTGTGTGTGTGTGTGTGTGCGTGTTTGGCATGGGAAATTTGGCCGCCAAATTTTATGGCTTACCGAACCCCACCCCCCTCCATGTGCAGCCCTGGAGCATGCACTGCGCCGCGTGCACTCCCCTACTGCCACGGCGTATGCACCCCGTAGCTGTGATGCTGCACGCCAGCACCCGGAAACATGGTGTCTGACACGGCACGCTCCATCCCATCCCCAAAAGCTTTGCAAAAGTGGGAGGTTTGCCTTGACATTGGCCATGAGGGACCCCCAAAAAAACAAAAAAGAATGAAGGATGATCCCCTACAACACCTGACATAGTGTAACAGCAGGTCACAACCACACCTCCTGTCGTGCCATATGTCACCGTGCTGAGATGGAGCACCCAATACAATTGCAAGTGGTGGTGCCCCTTGCACACGGGGCATTGTCAATGCTGTTGGGGTCCGGATGTAGGGGTTGCCCACAGGTAATGTCCCTTACGAATGCTGCCATGCACAGCAAGTGGTGCCGTTTTTGACGGCAGAGCAGGACTGCTTTGGGCCTCTTCAGGGCAGATTTGGGTGGGGCATGGACAGTGCTGGTGCCGGGGGGGGGGGGGGGGGATTGAGGTCTGCCATTTTCTGCAATTTTTCGGAATTTCGCATTTTTTCACAAGTTCCTGCAATTTTCTGCAATTATTCTGCAATTGCCTTTTGCTTGTCCCCCTCGCGCGCTGGTTGCTGCCCTGTGTGGCCCCGTTGCAGAGGTGTTGCTCCGTGAGGCCCTGGGAGGTTGGGTTATGGCACCGCAATTTCCCCACAATTTTTTCGCAATTGGATTGGACGCTCCCTGACTGCAATCCCCCCCCTCCCTTTGGCCGGTACTCCTCTCAAGTGCAGCGGGTGCACTAGCCCATGCGGGGCGGCGGTTCTGCAGGTGGCAACGGCGTGGGGCTGAACAAGTTCCGGGATGCGGCCCGCCGGGTGGGGCAACAACCCCGCGTCCAGCGGCAGCCGTCGGCCTCGGGACCTTCCCTGAAGATCTCCGCGGAGGACGCCGGCAATCTGCAGTTGATGTTGGACAAGGGGCTGCTGACCCCTGACCAGTACGGCGAGGAGATGCGCAAGCTGCGCAACATCACCTCCGCCATGTTCGAGCGGCCCGCGTACACGCCCAAGAGCTCGGCCGAGATCAGCGGCAGCTGCACCAGTTTCGTGAACCGCGGGGACTTCGAGTTGGTGTGTGTCTGGGCGGGATGCCGTGGGCTGTGTTTGTTTACGGGGGAGTGTTAGTGCGCCCGGCATCTTTTCTTTGACCATTCCCCACCCGTGCCTGTTTCTGCCCCCCCCTCACCAAACAACCGGGCCCATTTTGGTTAACCTGCTGTGGCAGCTTTGTCATGTAATGTGATCAGTGGTGACCTCTGGGGAAGGGGGGGGTCATCATTGATCCGGCGGATCAGTGATGACCTCTGGGGAAGGGGGGGGTCATCACTGATCCGGCGGATCAGTGATGACCCCAGGGGAAGGGGGGGGTCATCATTGATCTGGGGGTGTGGTGGGCAGTGGTGCGTGCTTTTGCAACTGTGCTTGGTCTCACATTCGTGAAACGGATTCCCTGGTCCCGGTATGTGGTGATACAACTCCCGGGGGTCCGCTGCGGTCTTCTTGGGGGACTTCCCTGAGTGAGGATCCACTTGGGGCTAGAGCCAGGATACTTAATACAAAGGTAGCGCGCCGGGCAAACATTCCCCCTATGAACGACAGCTCTGAGTGCCGTGCAGCGCACCGCAGGCGCACCACAAGGCAAGGGCAATCAGCTGTAGGGGACAATGTCCCAGAAACACGCCAGCGATGAACAAAATCGGATGGCGGGGATTTCATATGAGCCCCCCGCGGCAGGCGGATGTCATACCACCCCCCCCCCTGTGGGGGGTGGATGTCGTATGGCCCTTCCACAAGGGGCGTTGTGGTTGTTGACCCACCAATAACCCTCAGCGACCATCAACAACCCCCAGCAACCCTCGACAGCCCAACAAATGCACCCGCGACCACCGGCGCCAACAAACCCAGAGAACGCTCAAGCCCCCGTTACAGGGCCGAGGCAACCCCTCCGTAGCCCCCTGGCAGTCACTGACAGTACTCCAACAAACCCCCCAACACGTGGTAGTCTACCCCGGCAGGCGGAGGATCGAACATAAAGGGCGACTGGAATGAGGATGGGCACCACAAAACTCATCCCTGCAACACCCACCTCGGGATTCCCTCCCCAATCATCCCCATCCCATTGCCGAAAGGCCTGCATTGCACAAGGTGCTGAAGCCCTAATGAACCCACCTACTGAACCTCTGCAGAAGGTGCTGACCCACACTCAGAACACACATGGATAGCCCCAAAGGTGTGGCCAGATGTGGTCATGTTTGTTTCATAATTGACACATGGTGCACGTTGCACCACCTTAACAGAATGGTCGGCGCTGTATGCGGCAAGAGCAAGGTACCTCCCACCCCTGCAATGGGCGGCGTCACTTGGCCCAAAAGGCATAGGAAATACCAGGCGCCGAAGAAAAAAACTTTCTTTAGGTTGTACTGGGGCTGCTGCAGTTTTAGTGCCACCATTGTGTGGTGCAATCCTCCCCCCTCCTCAGGGGGGGTACCGTCACTTTGTGACGCCCCCCCCCCCCCTCGTGGGGGCTGGGCCTGGGCTCCGCGAACGCGGAAACAACACCAGCAAGAGCACCGGCCGCAGCGGCCGACAGAACGCAGCGACCCGACGCAACATGCGAAGGGAAGAACGGGTGACTGTCCAGGGCCCCGTAAAGAAACAGCAACCCGACGGAATGTCACACAGGGGGAACCGTCACGACATGGGGGGGGGAGATTTCAAGGGGGAGGAAGGTTTCTTCCAATTTTTGGTGAGTTCTGGAACTTGAAAGGAGAGCGGGTGGTCACGTGACTCTGTGATATGGACTGCCCTCGCCCCTCACAGCCCCGCGCTCGCCCATCCCCCGGCGCTCCGGCGCGCACACGACCCCCCGCTCCGTTAGGCCTACAAATACTCATTCGACTACACCTCAAAGAAGTGGGACAAGGCGGTGATTGTGGTCAGTATCGAGAAGGTGCCCTTCGCCGAGGGGAACCTCCGACGCGCCTACAAAATGCGGGACCTGACGAAGACCGACGGCAACGACCTCTTCGTGGCCAAGATGTCCAAAGACAAATACGAAGACATTGGGGTCTGCGGGGGCCTGCGTCCGTGTGCCGTGGCTTTGCATCGCCCGGGCCCAGGGCCGCGGGCACAGTTTCTGAGCGGACGGGCCGTCTCGTCAGGGGGGGCCCGTTTGTGTGTGCGTTCGTATGTGACAACGGCTTCGTTGTCCTGATGGTCGGCGTTATACGCATGGCAATCACCCGCATGGCTGTTGGTAGTGGGGGGCTTCACGTGACCCCCCCCTCCCTTGTGTAAGCTACGGCCTTGTCCAAGCTGCAGCGGGCGTAGGGACCGTATTGATTTGGGACCTACTTTTGATTCGGTGCCAAACGTAGTGCGGCCACATAAGACATGGGTTTGGTGACGAACTTGCCAGTTACATGGGGTCATGGACACATCTGTTGTGAGTGTTTGCCCACTTGAACCCACACGGCTCTGATTTTGCGGATATCTGTGCATTCTATTCCCCTTTCTGGCACCAGCTCACCATGCAATCTTTTCTTTTTGAACCCGGGCGTCTACTACCTTGGCCAAGCTACGGTAGGCGTAGGGACCGTATTAATTTGGGACTTTTGCGTAGCTTATACGAGGGGGGGGTATATATACAACCTTTTGGCCATGATACGAGCAATGATTTATTTGAGTGAAGTAGGCAGGGGTATGTGGCGTGTCACTGTTTTGCCCAGTGTGACAGTCGCACTGTGAATGGGTTGGGGGCTGCAGCTACTCGTTTGAGGCTCCACACAGTCGCACCGCTGTGACAAGTTCAAGAACCATGACATCCGCGGGCTTCACCTCCATATTCAAGTAGTACAAAGGTCGGCATCGGTGGAAGGGCTTGCCATTGCTATTGCCATTGAAAAACAGCCACACGCGAAGACCTGGCATATTGGGCCATATTGATTGGAGGTTTTGAAGTATATCACTGTGCGTGAGTTGGCAGATATGAGCCTGAATCTTGGCAACCCGTGCTATTCCACTCCTCCACTATGAGTTCTTTTTCGGTGGAGCATGGGCACCAACTCCTCAATTCCGTGCAAACACGACTGCCTCATCGGTGGGCGGGATGGTGCCGACGATGTGGGGGGTACGACCAGGGGGTCATGTGTATGTGCGCCTTTGGATGTCTCTGTGTGAAGGCTGTGGTGGGTTTGGGTGATGTGCGTTGGAGTCCGTTTTATGTTCCGGGGGCCTCTGGTAGTGTCCGTTCAACGGAGCGCCGGGGCTAGTGCTGCCTTCAGGACGCAGTACAACATGTCCAACAGAACCTCAAACCCCAACCATCCCTCAGGAGGGGAGGGGGGGATGGAGCGGTACAAGCCAGGGCGGTCCTTAAGGGACCAGATTTTTTTTTTTGTTAAGGACCGCCCTTAAGGACCGCCCCAAGGGACCACCAACCGCTAACTGCCAACTGCCACCAACCGCCACCAACCGCCAACCGCCAACCGCGACCAACCGCCAACCGTCAGCCGCTGTCAACCGCCACCAACCACCCATCACCATGGTTGAACATATGAGCTACACGCGGTCATTTTTGAAAAAACCCTGTTCCGGAACAGTTTTTTTTTTCCGTTAAGGACCGCCCTGGTACAAACCGGTGAGCGGGTAGCAATGCCTGTGACGGACTTCGGTGTCACCCCCGAAAGGGGGTCCCCCTCCGCCCTCTTCTGCGCCCGGGCGGGTGGGAAATTGCCCCAAGGGAGGGGTCGGATGAGCTCGTTTTTCAAGACCCATCCCCCCCCCCCCTCCCCAGGGGTTGGGGGGGTTGCAGAAAGGGGCTCCAAGGGCCACCCGCTCCTTTCCTCAATACAAATGCCTGACATCTTGCCTCCAACGATTTCAAAGTGCTGCGGTCTGTTCTCCTCCTGCGCGGTATAGGGGCACTAGCCTTGTGACGGGGTGTGCGGAAGTCTGGGCCTGCATTTCAAGTGTGGCGAGGGGCATGCGGCACTTAACGAATGGCCCCAACAAATGGCAACGCAGTTTTGCGATGGGACATGAGAAACCGATGATTTGACGTAAGCACGAAAAAGATGGAAAAAAGAGAGCCGGCCCTTAGAGCCCCCTCCGGGGGGGGGGGGGTTGGAAGAGGGGCTCCAAGCACCCCCTCCCCCCCCCCCCCCATGTAAATTCTTCGGGAGCCCTCCGCCCTCTTTTGCGCGTGCCTCTCCCGTACCCCTCGTATCTTGGGCCCCAGCCTTGGGCGTGTCCACTTCAGTGGGCCCCCTGCCACGCCCTTGCCCCGATGGAAGCCTGCGTCTGCGCCCGCCCTCCGGCCCTGCCCTCATGCCCGTCAGACCTATTTCTTGGACGCGGAAATGCAGTCATGTGCCAGTCCTTTGCTGCAGAGTACAACCGACGGAAGCCCCCAAAACCCGTGGAGTTTCTGGAGGCATTCTTGTGTGAGGTATGCCCGTTGCATGTCCCTCGGCGCCGGGCCGCGGGGGTGGTCCGCGTGGATGTCGCGCGTGCTGCGACGGCCCCGTGATGTCGCTTGTTGGGGTCCGAACCGAAGGGTTCGTTGGACGAGGCATTCGTTGGATACGGGGGTGGGGGGGGGGGGGGCACTGAAGGACCAACTACTGGGCCCCGCGAACGCGGAAACGACACCAGCGGGAGCACCGGCCGCAGCGGCCGACAGAACGCAGCAACCCGACGCAACATGCGAAGGGCAGAACGGGTGACTGTCCAGGGCCCCGTAACGAACCTGCCACCCGACGGAATGTCACACGGGGGGGGGCACAACAAGAGGAATGGATCATCTACGCCGGCATCGAGCAGCGTGGTGTTGCCGATGGTGAGGCGCTCGGGCGATGGTGGGGGGGGGGTGACCCGAGTCAAGATCCGGTACTCTTCTTTGATTTGGACCCGCACTTCAAATGCCGGTGTGAAGCGCTTTTTTTGTTCCACAAGGAGTGTTGTGACCGCGGCCCGGAAGGCGCTCTCAGACAATATCTGACGCAATGCGGTTCACGGCTCGGTTCAATAATGATATTGAGGATCGTTGGATTTGCCTGTTCACCACCGGGCAACGGCAACTGTTGTACTGCTGCTGCCCATGGGAACACCTCCACAACCCCTGGCCCTGACGGCGCACATGACAGCGCGGCGCATTCATTGCGCTGCAGGACGGCGGGCGTCAAGCCTTTTTTGAAAGTCGCTGCCGGCAAAACGACCGCAGTTTTAGTCATGGCATTTAGTCAGGACGCTTTTTCCCGCTTTTTGTAATCGCTTTTTTTGTGCAATTTTTCAATCTCCACTGCACCCCCCCCCCCTTTGTGCTGATTGTGGAGTGCATTACCTCTGGTTTGCATTTGCCTGTTTTTTTTTTTAAATTAGGTCACCCCCCCCCCCCTTGTGCTGAATCCCAACCTCGTTGCAGCAGAGCCGAGCCCACCCGCCGTCAAACGCCACTGAACCCCCACCCCATCCGAAACGTGTGTTGGTGCTGCGACCCGCCGCTGTTGAGGAACGGCAACCGTGGGCCAACACGGGGCTTGGGGCATCTTCACCGGTGGCGAGAAGTTCATTGACGCCGCCGGCTGCCAGGCGACATCGGAGGGCTTGTCCTCGCCCTTCAAACTAATGGTGGGGACAAAGCCCCCCTTTTGGGGGGGGGGGGTTTGCTTGTCAACTGAGCATCACCACTCAGCATCTCCGGGGGTCTAAACCCCCCCGCCCCCCCCCCCCCCCCAGACCCGGATTTCATTGTGGGAAAAAATCAAATTGACAAAAGGAGATGTTGATTTGGGCCATTCTTGGTACACAAACTTTTGGACTTTTGGGTTCCAGACAACTCGGGGGGGGGGGGGGTACCGGTGCGGTTGTCTTGTACATTTGAGTGGCAAGTGCGTTTCGAAGTCTCGTGTCGACGGTCGGCACGCAATCGAATGTGAGATGCGCCGGGCCAGGCCTGAGCTTGTGTTTGTTTTCTTGTGAGGAGGAGGGTAGCCCCCCTCCCCCCCCTCCTCCCAGACCAAAGGGACCATCGCGGGAGACGAAACGAAATTTGTTATTGGGAAAATCCGATCGGCCTTTTTTGGTGCACAAACGTTTGGGACCCAGACCCCCCCCCCCCCCCAGAGTTTTGCCTAACAACTCAACATCTCCGGGGAGGGGGTGGGTCTGACACCACCCCCCCCCTCGGACCCCCCCCCACCCCCCCCCCTCCGGTCCCCTCTTAAGTGATTGGGCAAATTTTTCTCCGGGTCTTCGCCCAATCAAAAATTTTCTCTGGCGCCTTCGGCGCAAGTCAGTTTAGGCCAAAAAATTTCTTCGGCGCCTTCGGCGCCTCTAACAACTCAGGGTCTCCTGAGGGGCGGGGGTCCCCCCCACAGCCCCCCCCCCCCCCTTAAGCAAAACTCTGCCCCCCCCCCTCGCCCCCCCTCAGCACAGCCCCGGCCGGTGCTCAAGGATGGCCCGACCACAGCCCCTTCAGCAACAGACCGAAAAGGGCACTCCGATGGTCGTCGGGCAGCCTCCGCCGCGGCGCTCCACTCCCGGACGCCTGCCCGGGGCCGTCCGAGCGCCGCCGCTCCGGCGTCCGCGCGGCGCCCCTACCCCCCCCCCCCGGGCCCGTCGCGCGCGCCCCATGTCCGCAGTGCTTCCAACGGCCCGAGCCCATCATCTTCGCCTGCGAGCCCTACATCGAGGGCCGGTACGTGAAGTACTCCAACAATTGGGGCTTCGTCTCCTCCGACGACCGCAACACGCCCCACGCCTTCAGCCACTTCACGCACTACGTCTCCGGCGGGAAGTACATCGTCGTCGACGTGCAGGTCCGTGTCCGCGGGGCCGCGGGTGTCGCGGTGGCCCGGGGCCGTCCTTTGGGAAGGGGATGTTTCTTGCTTTTTTGGGGGGCGCGCCGGGCGCTGTGCGCGCGCCGTGCTCGTGCGCGCGCGGCGCGACAAGTCGGCTACTGCAGACCCCATTTCCCCCGATGGCCGAGGTGACCGCAGTCACTACTGTGTTCCCCAGACACGGGACTACTCAGATTCCTACTCAGTTCAAAGACTCAGATAACGACTCAAGACAAATATTTCTTGCTTTTTGGGGGGCGCGCCGGGCGCTGTGCGCGCGCGGCGCGGCAAGTGCGCGATTTCGGACCCCATTCCCCCGATGCAGTCACTACTGTGTTCCCATGCGGGAGAAAGGGTCCTGTGCGAAATCAAGGGACCCCTCCCCCCCACGCACCAGGGCGGTCCTTAAGGGACGAGATTTTTTTTTTTTGCTAAGGACCGCCCTTAAGGACCGCCCCAAGGGACCACCAACCGCCGCCAACCGCCACCAACCGCCAGTTGCCAACCGCCAACCGCCGCCAACCGCCAACTGCCACCAACCATGGTTGAGCACATGGAGTGCCCGTGGGCTTTTTTGGGAAAACTGGCACCGGAACACTTTTTTTTTTCCCGTTAAGGACCCCCCTGCCACGCACCCGCCCCGGGTCCAGGGAACGTCAAAGTCCAGGAGAAGGTCATGTCCCGCAGTCGAGTTGCGTATTCCCTTTGGGCGTTTGCGGTCGTGCTGCCGTTGTGTTGTGTTCCGGTCTGCGGACGTTCGTGTCAGCGGGGCTGATGTTCGGAGGATCACAGTGCCCGTCCGCCTCGAACGCGCGTGCGGTGGTGATGCGGTCTGCAGCGCACGCGGCATCCGGACACGACAGCCCATCGGATGGCGGCGCGTCGGCCGTGCGGCGGCCTCTCCTGCGAACTCCGCTGTTTTTTTTAGGGCGTGGGCGACAAGTACACCGACCCGCAGATGCACTCCTTCGATGGCAAGGGCTTCGGCAAAGGTCTGCCCCCGAACTGCCCCCCCCCCCCCCTGACCCGTGCGGTGTGCCGCGTCGTGTGGGGGGCGCGCGGAGGAGGAGGCGGGTGCTGCGGCGCGCGGCCACGCCGTCGGGGACCGGGGGGGTGGCCGCCACCGATCACCAGTCGACCTGCGGCGAAGCCACCCGCACGCGACGTCTTCCCGGGCCTTGGGGGGGGGGACGGGGACAATGGGCCTGCGACCGGGGGGGGCTCGACGGAGGGGGGGGGGGGGGTCTGGAACAGGGGCCCCCGGGACAAGAGAGGCCGGGCCAAACTCGAGTGACGACTCACCGCCGGCGGCGGCCCCGGACGCAGTTCTTGGCACAAGAGATGCGGCGGGGGCGGGGGGGGGGGTTCGCGATTTTTCGCGATTTCCGCAATTTTTCGCGGTTCTTTCTGCGGTTTTTTGTTTGAAGAGGCACCGAAACATTGTGGGCCACTTGTGCAGAAGTGTTGCCCCTCGAGACTTCGGGAGGTTTGGTCACGGCACCGCGTTCTTCTCGTTATCGTTCCGCATTTTTTCGCATATTTTCGCGATTGGATTGCGATCTGCCCGCAATTGTCCCGCAATTTTCGCGAATTTTCGCAATTTTTCGCGATTGGATTGGACCCTCCCTGACCGCAATCCCCCCCCCCCCTCGTCTCCGGGACAGCCGACCCCCGGAGTAGTCAAACAGGACAAGTCATCCGGGGGCTCCGTTGACACAACCAAAACACGTTCGGGCCCACAGAGGGTCAGAATGAGCAGTGGCGAGAGGCCAATAGGCGCCGCCAAAGGTAACCAATCAGATACCGAGGCCTTGTGCCAACCCCCCCCCCCCCCCGACA
This sequence comes from Eutreptiella sp. 'Long Island Sound 2002', assembly GCA_964036045.1. Taxonomy (NCBI): domain Eukaryota; phylum Euglenozoa; class Euglenophyceae; order Eutreptiales; family Eutreptiaceae; genus Eutreptiella; species Eutreptiella sp. 'Long Island Sound 2002'. Next base: position 6,359,570 of record OZ038392.1, read on the forward strand.
CGGGGCACGCAGCGGCATCGCAATGGGCCCGCTATCGCTTTGTGTGCGTTGCGCCCCCCCCCCGCCGCAGCGGCCGACAGAACATGCGAAGGGCAGAACGGGTGACTGTCAAGGGCCCCGTAAAGAAGCAACAACCCGACGGAATGTCACACGGGGGGGGGGGGGGGGGCTGCACACCCCCTCTGGACCCCCGCCCCTTAAAAGATCGGGCCCAATTTCCCTCCGGGCCTCAGGCCAATCAAACGTTTTCTCTGGCACCTTCGGCCCCAATTTGTTTGGACCAAAAGTGTTCTGCGGCGCCTTCAGCACCTCTAAAACCTCAGCACCACCGAAGGGGGGGGGTGGACCCCCCCCCTTCTTAACAGGAGCCCTGCCCACCCCCCCCCCCCCCCTCCGCCCCGAGCCTTCATGGCATCCCCCCCCCCACCCCCGTGGGCCCGGTGGGCCCCAAGATCGTGCGGGACGATGAGTGATAGACCCTCCCCCCCCCCGAGTCTGAGGCCCCGTGGACTTGTGAGTGGCACAGTCATAATGTCATGATCGCTGATGGCGTGGGGGGGTCTTCTGTGCGGCAGTACTCACGATGGCACGGCGGAGCGCCACCGCGTGGGCACTTGGACACACCTCTGCGCTTCTGCCTCAGCCCGTGACCGCTATCCCGTCCTGTGTCCAGACCGAGACCAGGGCTGTCCTTGGGACCCCAGGTCTTTTTTCTTTTGTCAAGGACAGGCCCCAGGGACCACCAACCGCCAACCGCCAACCGCCAACCGCCAACCGCCAACCGCCAGCCTTATGCCATAATTTTGCCAAAAAGCAGAGAAGGTCCCATGGCCATGAAGCAGAGAGCGTCCCCGTGAGCGTTCGTTTCGGTTGGCGTTACGAAGATCTTCCTCTTCCCCCCCCGCCTTAAGGACAGCCCTGCCCGAGACGTGAGTTACCAGACACACGCACACCACAAAGTCTCAAGTGATGGATATCGGTTTGGGGATGTCGTCAAAGGGGATGGGCCGCTTCTGCAGAATCAAGACGCCGTGAACGGGGGGTGGGGGGGGGTCCCCGGGTGAGGCCATATCACGGCCCCGTGAGCCTTGCACGGAACGCTGCGTGCACGAGCACGCCGGCCCACGGACCGCGTGTTGGTCTTGATGCCCCCAACACGTTTGCCAACCTCCGGTGAGGCCAGTGATCGATGCCGTGGCAGCCCTGAGGCTCGGCCGGCCCCTGCGCACCGTCTGGCCTGCACGACCGCAGCACCGCGCCCGCACGCAACGAGTGGCGCAGTGCCGCGTTTGTCCCGAACTCTGCCTCTCGTGTGCTCAGGGAATTGTGGGGCAGATGGTATTGCGAAGTTCTTTGCCACCCACAAATGCAACGTGCTCTGCAAAATGTTGGGGCTGACGGAAAACGTATGCGCTGTTGCTCAGACACCCGCCTGTCTCACATGTGGGCCTGGGTTGCAGACCCACTGCATGTGTGCACATTTTTCACTTTCTTTCCCGCGCTGTGATTTCGATTGTACATGGTACATGCTACATACTGCTACAATTTCTAGTGTACACGGTTCTCTCCTATTTACTTGACTATACTACTACCACACATACCATGTACCATGTGTAGTACATGGTATATATACTGTGTATTACTACTGTGTTTATACCATACCACTCTTATGACACTGCTGATTTGACTATACTTACTATGATACTATGTATTACTGCTAAATGTATACTATGATACACTTGCTACAGAAGAAGGTTTGCGGTCTAGTGCGGTCTACTTGGGGGACTTTCCAAGGTGAGGATAAACTTGGGGCTAGAGATAAGATACTTAATACAAAGGTAGTGCGCCGGGCATGTGCCGGGCGCGCGCCGGGCAAACATTCCCCCTTGGTGTGGGAAATGTGGCGGTCCTATTTGGCCGCCCAATTCCCCACGCCAAACCCTGGGGCTTCCTGCTTTGCCTAACCCCCTTCGTGCTTTGCATGCCCCATGTCTCATCCTTGTTCCTTGCTTCCGCCTAATTTACCACCACCCAATTTACCACCGCCAAATTGACCCGGCACCAAATCCCCCCCACCCCGCCTCTCATGGCCTGTTTCCATTTTTGGCTGAAATGATGGCAATGTTGGACAGGGCCTCCCCGAGGTCCGACCCGCTGACTGCTCGCGGATGGTTTTGGGGGGGGTTCAGCGCGTCACCCCAGGGCTTCTTCAGAATAATTAAAAAAACAAGGGGGGGGGACCCCTCCCCCAAAACCCCCTCCCCCCCTTCCCCAGACCAAAGTGACCATTGGGGGAAAGAACGAAATTTACAATAGGGAAAATCTGGTCAGGCCATTTTTGGTACACCAAGTTTTGGGTCCAAAACCCCCTCCCTCCCTCCCCCCCCCTGCTCAAAAGAAGCCCTGGGCTGTGCGGGTGCGTGCGGGTGCCTGTCTGTGCCAGACTTGCCACTAGCGTCTGCCAGCCCAGACATGATCCGATGGAGCAGGGTCCTACTGAGCCACACGCCGGACGCAGCACGTTCCTACTGAGTTCCGGTGGTGCGGGGGGCGGGGGGGTACACCAAGTTTTGGGTCCTAAACCCCCTCCCCCCCTCCCCCCCCCCGCTCAAAAGAAGCCCTGCGTCACCCCCTCTGCAACAACGCCCATATATAACACTACACGTCCCACCTTCACTACGGAAAGGCCCCTCAGGACAGCCCCTTAACCGCCGGTTGCTGGCAGTCAACGGCTTTTCATTACGTACGAGTGAAGCTTCGCAGGCCCCTCTCTTTGCCAAGGGCATTCCTCAGACGGACGTATCACGGGATGTGTGGACACTTTGCTGTGTGTAGGGCGGTGGGGGCTCTCTCTGTGGCGGTGCACAGCTGTTGGGGGAGGCCCAGCCCTTTCTTAGTACTCGGGATTGGGGGGGGGGGCTTTTTCAAAATGGTGGGTGCCTCTTTCTGATGGGACCTCCCCCAAGGGGGGGGGGGGGGGGGCAAGAGTGGGTTGGTGGTTTTGAGGGGAAGGGCTATATTCCTGGTGTGGAAGGCGCCGGAAATTTTTTCCTTCATATTTTCACTTGTGTTGGTCAGTTGGTGAGTGGGTGGGTGCCTCTTGAGCTGAGCCCCCCTCCCCCCTGTGGGGGTAGGTAAAGTGTTGTGGATGCCTGCCAAAAGTGGGTGCCTCCCCTTCTCATCCCCCTCCCCCCCGTTGCTGCCAAACCGCTTCTTTTGCTGATTTTTTTCACTACACCTCTGAATTTCCTCCGTTAGCTTCAGCTTGACGCACATACAAATTTTGCACGTACACATGACACTGATTACTGTTGTCTGGCTGACAGCCTGGCTGACTGTGATTGTCTGACTTGCTGTAGTCAGACATGATATTCTGTTTTCAGTAGCAGACACAGTGCGTGTCTTGAGGTTTAACCAGGTTTGGCATAGAGAAGAAAGATGCACTTATGCCTTACTGTGGAGTGCATGGCCTCTGGTTTGCATTGGTCTGTTTTTCAATTAGGTCTCACCCCCCGTCAACACCGCCAAACGGGTGGCCCATAGACAACCCTCCAATATGCAATGCACCCCACCCTTGGCACCCCTCCCAACCGGATTCCCAACGCACAACAAGCACTTTGAGCAAGGGAACGGGACGGCACAGAAGCAGTGCCCCATACACCCAATCGCCAGATGCATTAACCACAGCCCCCCCCCCCCTCAGTACAGTGGAGTGCGTTACCTCAAGTTTGCATTTTTGCAGTACTGTCTGTCTGTTTTTCAAACATTTCCATCCAATCTCCTAATCAGGTCTCCCCCCCCCCCCACGCGCGTTGCTACGAAAAGCCTTGGTGAGGCGTACGTCCGTGAGAGTTTTTGTTATTTTGCATGAACGACAGCCCTGACCGGCACACCTACTGAGGCTGTATGGCAAACCTGGTCCTTCCAGGTCCCACGCCTCACTCGGCGGGCGCGGGGGCCCAGACACGGGCTCCTCCCCCCTCCCTCCTCCCGCCATTACTCCGTCCCAACGCTTCGGGCTCTACTCTACTCTAGCCATCTTTGCATTGACACATGGCCTTCCCAAATCCGAAGTTTGAGCCCACAACTCACCAGTGCCCGGGGCGTAGGCGCCAAGTCGGGAGGTGCCCTCCCAAGTGTGCGCCATTTTGAGCCAAAAACAGCCGTTTTTTTTCGCTGGAAACGGCCCTAGAATCCATTCAACCCCCCCCCCCCCAGTCCCGCGGTCAACGACCATAAATCGCCCTCCCAAGGCCCTCATCTCTGTCTCTTGTCTCCCCAGATTCAGTGCATGACGGGCACAATGGCTCCGGGGGCCTTCCGCAAGAGCGCCGCCGCCGTCAGTGACAAGCCATCGTCCGCAGACCTCTTGTTTTACGGGATCACCGAAGAGACCTACGCAGAGCTCGTGCGCAAGTTCCGCGCCGTCAACAAGGATGGCTCTGGGGAGATTGGGCTGCAGGTTGGTGCTTGGACCCTTTGCGTCGCCTCGGATGGGTCTGAGTTCTTGGTTCTGCGCCGTCGTTCGGGTGTTTGTGTGTTGCCTTCAGGGCGTTGGCGTTAGGAGCTTTTGCATCGTGTGTACATGTATTGGCGTGTGCCTGTGTATTAGTGTGTGTGTGTGTGTGCGCGCGCGCGTGCGTGCGCCCAGAGGTTAGCGATGTCAATGAGGCCTCACACCGAAGGTGCTCGCTGATGGAGAGGGATGATTTGGTTGAACCCAAGTTGTAGTGAGCCCTGAGCACCGGTCGCTGCATGTGTCCTGTCTGTGTGTTGCGTGTGTTAGTGTCTGGTCCTGGTTTGCGCTGCAGTTTGCGTTGCAGGACCTGAAGATTGCTCTGATAGCAATGCTCCAAGTGTACACTCACTGTTTGTATTGTACTGCATGGCATACCACACGCGTGTGTTTAAGGGCGTAACATCGGGCTCCTCCGAGAACTATTTGGCTCTGGAGAGGGCTCTGCCCCTTCGCACACCAGCACTGTGTTGCACTCCGTCCCGCTTCGACGGACCGCAAGGCGTCTCGGGCTGCTCTGCAGCTCCTGAGGAGTTTGCTCCAACCGCTTTTCTTGTGCGTTTGCTCTTGTTTTTGCGGTTCCCAGCGTGTGTTTGCATGTCCCGGTTTGCATTATGCCACTGGGATCACACGTTGGGCTCAATGCTCTGGACTGAATTGCGTCGTCGGCTGACGGGTGGGGTGCAGCAGCGCCGCAACTGCCTGGCCATGGCACCATGTGCTCAGTGTGACACACAACCAGAGTTTTGCTTAACAACTCAGCATCTCCTCAGGTGGGGGGTGGGGAGGGGGGGGTCTACCAGCCCCCCCCCCTCCCCCCACCTCGGACCCGGATTTCACAGAGGGAAAAAATTGAAATTTACGAAAGGGAATGTTGACTAGGGCTATTTTTGGTACACAAACTTTTGGCTTTTTGGGTTCCAGACCCCCCACCCCAAACCGCCCCCCTGAAGCAAAACTCCGCACACAACACATTCCAACTACTGACCCCTTTGAGCGCTCAGCGCCTGTGTAAGTGCCTGTTCGTCGTGTCATGTGTGCGTGTGTGTGTTTGTTTGTGATGTGTTTGTGCTGTGTGAGTGTGTGTGTTTGCGTGTGTGTGCGTGTCAAGAAGTTAGCATGTCAGTGAGGCCTCACACCAAAGGTGCTCGCTAATGGAGAGGGACGACTTGGCTCAACCCAAGTTGTATTGAGCACCGGCCGCTGCATGTGTCCTGTCTGTGCGTTGCGTGTGTTGGTGTCTGGTCCTGGTCTGCGCTGCAGTTTGCGCTGCAGGACCTTATGAAAGCTCTGATAGCAATGCACCAAGTGTACACTCACTGTTTGTATTGTACTGCATGGCATACTACAAGAGAGAGAGAGAGAGAGAGAGAGAGAGAGAGTGTGTGTGTGTGTGTGTGTGTGTGTGTGTGTGTGGACCCTTGGTGCAGTGGCCAGCCTCCCGTAGAAGTCAGCGATGACAGTGAGACGGCACACCGAAGGTGATCGCTGATGGAGAGAGATGACTTGGTACACCCAAGTTGCAGCTGGCCCTGAGCACCAGTCACCTGCTGTCTGTTGCTTACCTGCTGGCTGCTTCCCGCAGGTCAGACCTGCACAGGGCTGGAAGCACCCTTCCGGACATGGTTTACACATGTTTCTTAACCGCTTTTCTTGCTCCGTTCTTGTTTTGTGGTACTCCAACGTGTGTGTGAGTGGTTTCTTGGTGGCACTCATCAATGAAACTTCTCATGCAGCGTTGGTCGGCAAGTAAGACACGGGCTTCGGGTGGTGTGCCTCCCCCCGTACGCTCTGACGTATGCGTTGCGTGGTTTCAGAGGGAACCCATTCCCCAGTGCCGCGGGGTGGAGGGGATTTCGTTGCAGGAAGGCGTGGTCCCCTCCCTGAGCTAGGGGCGACCCCCCTCCCGCACCTGGAACCCCCCCCCTGAGGGAAAGGGGTGGCCGTCCCCTCCCAGCAACAGCAAACCTCAAGTCCATCCGCTTGGGGGGTAGGGGGCCTGTGGTTGGGGTGCTGGGTGGCCCTACCCTGCCCACGCAGCGGGCAGTGGTTTCCCGGGCTGGGGGTAGGATGCGGGGCGGTCATCTGCAAGTGATCAGATGCCCGTCGGCGGTGCGGGCTGGAGGCCTTTTGTGTGGGCAGATGTGTGCTTGTTGTGGGCAGGGCTGCCCTCAAGAAACCGATTCTTTTTCTTTTGCCTCAAGGACCGCCCCCAGGGACCACCAACCGCCAACCGCCGCCAACCGCCAACCGCCAACCGCCAACCCCCACCGACAGCCAACCACCAACTGCCGCCAACCGCCACCAACCGCCAACTGCCAACCGCCAGCCACCACCAACCACGAACCGCCATCCGCCAACCTTTGAAGTAGAGAACGCCCCATGACCATGAAGCAGAGAGCATCCCCGTGAGCGTTCGCGTCCGTTGGCGTTACGAAGATCTTTTTGTTCCCCCCTCCTTAAGGACAGCCCTGGTTGTGGGTAGTTCGTTGAGGTGGTGTGCCGTCATACCACGACCGCCGTGGCCCTCCCCCACCCACCGCCTTCTTTCGCTCAGGAGTTGGGCGAGCTGTGCCGGTCACTCAAAGTCCGGGTCTCCCCAAAGCACTACGTCCGGCTGCTGCAGACGGCGGACACCGACGGCAACGGCAAAATCTCCCTCGAGGAGTTCCTGATGTGGTGGACGGGGCACTGTGGGGGGGCCGGGGCCGCCGCCGCGGGGGAGTGACCTGCCCTTTGAGGGGGGGCTTGCGTGCCGCGCACCGGCATCACGACCCGAGGCTCCCCTGCCCCAAACACCAAGACACACGCGGGCGTGGCAGTACCTTCCACCCGCTGGCGAGGTGCTGCCGTGGGACGGTCCTCAGGCCGGTGGGCCTTGGGACCGGGCGCTTGGGCTGTCATCGTGAACCCCAGAAGAGGTGTTGACCGGGGATGTTCATAAGAACGGGTCCGATTTTTTGGTGGGGGTAGGGGTGGGGGTGGGGGTGGGGCGATCTGTCACTCAGTGACGGATGGAGAGTGACCGATGGGGATGGCACGTGGGGTGGGTGACATGTATTTTGGCGCAGATTTGGGAAAATGGGGTGCCGAAACGGTTTTTTCGGCCGCCCGAAGGGGGAAATGTTTTTCTTCCTACGCCATGTGTCTGTGCTCAAAATGCTCGGATTTTTGTGGAGAAATCAAATGCGGGTGAAAAACGCGAAAAAAAATTCGACCCCCCCCCCCTGGCCCGACCTCCAAGTCGGCCCTTGGCTGGGGGCCCATTCATCTGTCACCTGTCACTCGTCACTCGGGGGGGGGGGGCGGGGGGGCTGGGGGGGGGGGGGGCTATACTCTACGCCGGTGCTGACCCAACGCAACCCGCCCAAGTGAAACAGACCTCTCCAAAAGGCCCCGCCGCACTCCACCGCGGACGAGAGCATGACCGCGCGGGGCCGTGTGTCTGCGAGCGAGGGCGTCGGTTCGCCAGGTCCCCCCTTCTCTCATGCACCGCATCGCACCGCCACCGGGGCATTCAAGGAGTGCTTCGGTGTCTGCCGGGGGACAGCGAAGAAGCCCCAAGAGCCCCCGCCGACGCGCCCCTCTGTACAAGAGAGAGACGCCCCTGTCCAAGATCGCCGTCCGGACCGTATGTATTTGGGGGGGGGGGGGGGGTGGCCGACAGAACGCAGCGACCCGACGCAACATGCGAAAGGAAGAACGGGTGACTGTCCAGGGCCCCGTAAAGAAACAACAACCCGACGGAATGTCACACGGGGGGGGGGTCCCCGGCCCCGGCCCCGGCCCCAGGGGGAGGGGTCTACGGCGTTTCCAATTGTATGTGAACTCAGTAACAGGTTGACAGATTGATCCGGTGAAGCCTGCATGGCGTTGGTTACACACGTACCGCCGTGTCTTCACTGAACTTTGCTTTTTCAGTGGTCCATCCACTGGCATCTTTACGTCCTTGTTGACAGAAAGGTACCTATGGTCTTGTAGGCCACTGACGAGCCACATTTCTTTCTGCGCTTTGTGCTGATCGCGTCTTGTGCTCACGCACCATAGCCCAGCATTCCTTCGGGGGGTTGGCACAAGGCCTAAAGAGGGCGTCATGGGCGAGTCAGGGGGGGTGGGGCATGGGGTTGTCGGGGGCCGGTATGCGCGGCGTTCGGGGGTGGGGGCCCTGGGGACCCTTCGCATTGCCCTGGGACCAGACCCCGCCTCGTGCCCAGCGCGTTCGGGGACCACTTCATTGCAGAGCAAAGGTGTGCGGGGAAAGTGCTGTGTGGGCCGGCCAGGCTGTCGCAGCAGGGCCGTGTCTCGGCCGTTACTCATCGGTTGCTGAGGGGTTACTCAGGGGGTTACGCAGCGGATACTCAGGGGTGGCTCATGCGTTCCTCAAGGGGTTATTCAGCGGTTACTCAGCGGTTATTCAGCGGTTACTCAGCGGTTATTCAGCGGTTACTCAGCGGTTATTCAGCGGTTATTCAGCAGTTACTCAGCGGTTATTCAGCAGTTACTCAGCGGTTATTCAGCGGTTACTCAGCGGTTATTCAGCAGTTACTCAGCGGTTATTCAGCAGTTACTCAGCGGTTACTCAGCGGTTATTCAGCAGTTACTCAGCGGTTATTCAGCAGTTACTCAGCGGTTATTCAGCAGTTACTCAGCGGTTATTCAGCAATTACTCAGCGGTTATTCAGCAGTTACTCAGGGGGTTACTCAGCGGAAATGTGGCTCGCTGCTTTCAGTGACTGACCGGATGCACCCCCCCCCACACACACACATTTTGCTTCCTCCCAGCCCAGCGCTGCAGCACCCACCCATGCGCACGTGGGTCCGCTGCGTTGCGTCTCAGGCACGCGTTGCTTTGTGCGGTGCATCCATCCATCGTGGCTGTCACGCCCCGGCACATGCGGAAGTGCTGCGGATTCTTTTCCGGGGCCCAGGTGAGGGTCAGGGAGGCACTCGAATGGCGGTGTGGGGGCGCTGCCCACCCCTGGGGTGGTGCAGGTACGTGTATGCTGCAGGTTGTGGGAGGCGCTGTGTGTCCACCGGGAGCTCTCCGGCCACGATTGTAGCGTCGCATGGGACAGTGGGCAGGGCTTTTGTGTACTATTGATACGGACTTGTCCCACTCCTCAACCCTCCCCTATTTCCCCTGCTGTTTGCCCTGGTTCCCCCCCCGTTTGGCTCCATCCCCCCCCCCCCACTGGTTGGTCCTCCAGACAACATTTCCCACATTTTCCCCTCTTGGTTCTTTTTGTGAAAAAGCCTTTCTGCCGCGTCCCCATGTCAAGCCACAGACTGCTCCGAATGTCCACTCCCATCATGCATGATGGGCCTGGGGGGAGAAGATGACAATGAGGAATTGCGTTGTGGTGAGGTTTTTGTGTCTTTTTGGGAGATTCATGGGCCTCCATAGTTTCCCCCTTTGATTTGGTGGTCGTTGCACGTGGGTATAGCGAATAGTGCCCAACTGTGCCTGAATGTCATCCCCCCCTCCCCCTCTCTTGCTGATAGTGCATGAAGTGCAACCCGCTGAGTCAACTCGGCCTTCAATCTTCACCCAGCTGTCTTTTTCAGCCTACAGTCACTGTGCACTGGGAAGCCTACGGGCGTGGCAGTCTCCCACTGCATATAACCTGGTTTCAGACTCAGCTAATCCTCTCACTACGCGTTAGATCCCCTACCACAGCCACTGTGGGATCATCGTAGCACTGCACAGCTCTGAACCTTGATTCCGAGAGGTCATCTCGAGTACTGTGAAGTGAGCGGGCTACGCCAGCTCATCTTGGTCTGAGCCAAAAAAAAAAAGAATGTCCACTCCCATCATGGGTGATGGGCCTGGGGGGAAGATGACGATGAGGAATGGTGTTGTGGTGAGATTTTTATGTCGTTTCAGGAGGTTCATGGGCCTCCAACATCAACTGCGCATGCAGCGCCGAGTTTCCCCCTTTTGATGTGGTGGCCGTTGCACGTGGGGAGTGAGGGTAGGGGAAGCAGCAAAGGATTGCCAACCCACGGCTCACCGCTGCCTCGGGCCTGGCATGGTTTCCGACACCTTTGCATCTGGAGGCACTGCACTTACGCACGGGGCTTTTCCCCCAATGTGTTCCCGCGTTGATCAGTCAGGCGGATGCGGGGCGTTTGGTGTCGCCAGTCTGGACCCAACGCCCTGATGGAGGGAAGCAGTGTGCGATGCTGAGCCGCCTTGGCACATCGTGTCTGTCCCGCAAGGCTGTGTTATGGGCGTTCCGCAAGGCGGCCCAGGGTGTGTGCAGTGGCTGCCAACGATGAGTCATACAGGGGCAACGCAGCATTTTGGATCAGAAGGGCTCGGGGAGGGGGGGGTCTGCCGCAGGAAGAGGGAGGTCCTCCGCTGCCCGATCCTCAACCCGGTTCTCTGGAAGTAGTCGGGCAAGCAGTCAAGGCACTTGTGGGCTCTTCCCGGTGCCTACAACGGCACAGTGGAATCCGGGCAGATCAGTATTCCCCGGGTTGGGGTAGCTCCCTCACCTCCCAGCATGGAATGGGCACGGAAGCGCAGGGAGCTGATTGGGAGTGGTGCCCAAATGTCGGTGGAGCCATGTCATGGGCATGCCCCTGCATGACACCGCAGCAGGGGGTGCCATAAGGACGCTCGCCCTTTTTTCCCCCTTTTTTTACTATGGCATCCACTCTCTGATGTTTGGTGGCTACCCACCAACCGCCATTGGTTACCCACCAACCGCCATCGGTTACCCACCAACCGCCATTGGTTACCCACCAACCGCCATCGGTTACCCACCAACCGCCATCGGTTACCCACCAACCGCCATCGGTTACCCACCAACCGCCATCGGTTACCCACCAACCGCCATCGGTTACCCACCAACCGCCATCGGTTACCCACCAACCGCCATCGGTTACCCACCGGCCGCCATCGTAGCGCGTATTGGACACTCGGAGTTTTTTTTTTTTCCTTCATTACGGCACCCCCTGCACCGCAATGTGCGTGTTGCGAATGACGGGGTTTGTGAGATGCATTGCGTAGCCTGTGGTTCCCCCGTTCAGCAAACAGGAGGAGGGCGGTGCCAGCCCACCTTCACCCCAGCAAGCCTGTGCCAGCTCTAACCTTCGATCCCTTTGGGAATCAAGCCCTGGTGTCATTGGCACCAGGCCAGCTGGGTGCCTATGGTCAGTGTACGGCACTTTCTTGCTCAACCAATTTGTGATTTGCCCCCTCATCAAGTGCACCACATTCAGAAAGTGCAAGTGGCGGTTGTTGCAGAAATGTACATAGGACAGAGTGTGGAAGACCGCTTGGACAGGCAAACCTCAGCCCAGCAATGAACACCCACAATCTGCGCATCGTCCACAACGTCCGCAATCTGCCCAAGCATGTTGCTCATTCCAATGAGTGTAGTGAGAAACAGGGTTGTTTGTTGGTTTTCAATTTGTGAGAACACCAGGTGATTAGGTCCACATCGGGAAGGCGAATGCAACCCTGGCAAGGTGCAGACAATCATCACCCCCGCTTCTGCCCTCACCACCAAACCCAAGCAGTGTGCACAGACCCTTGCCGCGTGAGCCCACGAGCATTCAGAAACTGGCGTGTTCCCTGGCCTGTGCCCAATGGTGCTGGTTTTCCCTAGGTCAGCTTACGAGTCGACCCGGGTTCTGTGGTCTGCAACAAATGTGATTGAGTTTGGACTGCTTTCCTGGATGGCCCGCGGTGTTATTGACTTTGTGTTGTCATTGAGCATGCTTTTTTGCGACGATTGGTTTTGCAAGTTTCCATTTTGATCCGTGGCAACCCTGCTGCCCAACGGTTGCCAAAACATGTGCTTTCAGGGTATTTGGAGGACAGATGCAGTCTGTTCCAATTCTGCTTTTGCGCTTTTGGGCTTTGGGAAATGTGCTGGTCATCCTGGGGAAGGGGTGGGTTGTGGCTGATGCATTTGTGATCGGGGAACGGGGTGTGTGGGGTTTGCTTGGGGGGTGGGGGGTGTTTGAGTTGTACATTAAGAGGTGTAGTTGAATACTATCAGTGCACAGCCTTGGGGTGGGCAGGACAGGGGGAGCAGCTGGTAGCCCGCTTTGCCTACCGGCTGAAAAAAAGCAGGCACTGGAAAGTGGATGTGGCTGTCAATCACCCTTTTGGGGGGGGGGGGCGGGGGTCCTCCAGCAAGCTGTAAGGTCACCGTTGTTGACACGGCTGGGGAAAGCTGTGAGCACTTATTTTTTTTGTGCCCATGGAAAGGCACAAATTTTTCTGAGTGGGTGCAAAAACTGGAAGGCCGAGTCACCGCACATGACGGTGTGGTGTGTATGCGGTCATAACAAGGTAGATTGTCTCGCCAATTTTGGCACACAGCAAACCATCAAAACGATGTGGGGGTCGATTGTCCCCATAAGTGCCATTTTTTGGCACATCCCAATCGCATGCCGCAGACATCCACGTAAGGTCACCGCATTCCCGACTACTAGTTGTGGTATACCTGGAATGAGGGATGCCGCGATGGCAGCCACCGCCAAGTCGACCGCCATGCTAGCACCCTCTTTTAAGCCCACACTTAATGCGGCCCGTGTTGCGGCCAAAACATGTACTCGGGCCGCTGTGAATACGGAGAAGGCCAATGGAAAGGGGGAAAATCCGATTTCAGTGTGCCGCGAAACGCGTTTATTTTTCATATTCGACCACCAGCACAACCAGCGTTTAATTCAATCATGCTACCCTGCAAGAGGCATATGCCCACCCTATGGCGCGACATGCGCTTAAGGCGCCGGTGGCTCCCCTCCATTGTGAACCATACAAATTTGGAGAGGATTAACCACTGGCGTGCAAAAAAAATACACGTGGTCTATGCACAAGGGTGACCACAACAATTTTCCACACTGCAACTGCAAATGGGCCTAGCCTAGGCCCACACTATACTCCCTCGAACGCTTAAGGTGCCCCTGTGAACCAAAGCAAACACACACATCTCACTAAAACTTGTCCACCACATACGGCAGACATCCACCCATGGTTGTCCTACTGCCCATTCCCCTTCCAACCCCCCCCCCCCCCTTCCGACGCACTCCTCAATAAGGGATTACCACCCTTTTGTCAGGCAAGATCTTGAAAGAGCAACAAGCGTCATTTCTTTCGCGCCTCGTCTTGCCCAATCTAGCGCGGATGTTCAATGGACAACAACAAACGGCGTTTCTTACTCGAGAGTATCATGGATCAGGCCTAAAATCCCTAGACGATGGGCCCCCGGGGTAGGAACTGTGGGTGCTTGGGTGGGCCAGAAGGACGAATCTCTGCGCCGCGCACGGGCTACGCGTGTGCCGCGTCGGGTGCTCCCGCAAGGGGCCAAAACTAGGGTTCGAGTATTTGCCGACATAAAAAACTTTGCACTGTGTGCGCACTGCGTGCACAGCATTCCCTGTGCACAAAACTTGCACAATAGGCAAAGCAAGAAACACCAGTTTGCAAGCATTTACTGAGGTATTAGTGCCTCTTATGTGCCATAATCATTGCTGCAAAGGGGGAACGTTAGCGCGCCGGGCGCGCGCCGGGCATCTTTTTGGACCCGTGCTCCTCCAGTGGCCTTTTAGGGGGTGCACTAAGGGGGCGCACTTAGCGCAGTGCATCTATCTGGGCGTCTGGCTGTACTAGAGACCCACACTTTGAGATACTAGGAGCATCATGGTGACCCTTGGCGTAGGTTTTGACTTCTGATTTTGTTCCCTTTGTTGGGGACCCCCGAGAATGCAGGGGTGACATAGCATTTCCGCCCTCTTTTCGGCCCCAACCTTCCGGTGCTATTGAGGAAACCGGGACAATCTTTGAATCCACGCTTTGATACTAGGAGCATCATGGTAACCCCTAGCGTAGGTTTTGACTTCTGATTTTGTCCCCTTTGTCGGGGACCCCCGAGAATGCAGGGGTGACATAGCATTTCCGCCCTCTTTTGGGCCCCAACCTTCCAGTGCTATTGAGGAAACCGGGACAATCTTTGAATCCACGCTTTGTTGCGTGGCCCCTCGAGTTGGGTTTGGGGACTCAGAATCCACGCTTTTTTGTGTGGCCCCTCGAGTTGGGGTTAGGGACTCACAATCCATGGTGTAAAATTTCTTGGTCCTGCTCCACTTCACCTTGAACTCTTGCACATGCTCTCCACTTTCCACTGGAATGCTTTGGGCAGCACTCTTGGGTGGTGGTTTTGCCTTCTTGGTAGGAGGCTTGGCAGGCGCAAGCAGATTTGTGGGAACCCATTTCCCTTCGGGAATGTCCCTTGTATAATACAACTTGTTCCCAAAACTGTGTCCCACACCACATACACCACGGGCACTCTTCACCCATGAACATCACATTTGTCCCAGGGGGAAACATGGTTGTGCTGTCAAGTTCCATCCGTCCCCTAGGGGGTCGTGGGGGACCGTCTTCCCTGGGGTGGGGAATGACAAGGGGGGGGGGGTTGGACCCCCTAACCCATGGTGGGGGTCCCGGGTCGCAACTCCGGGTGCCCCCAGTAGGCCCCCCCCATATGCCCCCTTGCCAGTGAGTTTCCCTTTTTCACGGTGGGTAGGCTGTTTAGTGACAGCTGAAAAGTTTCCAAAATCACCTCGCAGAGGTTGTTAGATCAAAGCCAAGCAGGCGTATATAGGGGAAAATGCCACATACCCTCCCCTTTTGGGCCTTTTTGGGCCTATTCGCATACCCTACCCCAAGGGGTTGAATTGTTGGTTTAACCCCTTGTAAAATCATTATTTTGTCCAATAAACGCATCCCCCAATGAGTTTTTGGTCCGGACCCCCCTAGAACCCCCCCCACTTGAAACCCACTTTTTTGAGGTTTTGAGGGAGTTGGGGGGGGGTCCAAAAATGACACCCCCCTTTTTTTGGGTCGAAAATCATTAATCTTTTGGTTTTTTTTCGATTTTGAGCCGAAAAAGTGTTTCCATGTCCCGACTCCATGGGGTTTGTATGGGGCAGAGTTGGACGAGCACTTGTGCAGTTCATGTACTTTTCAGCCATTTTTGCTATGTTGGCGGTTTTGGCGACCTCGGTGACCCCGTGCAACCCACTCTGAGGGGTGTGAGTGGGGATGTTGTGATAGTATATGCCTACTAGGAAACGAAAGGACGTTTTTTGCAATCTGTAGCCTTGCCGAGGGCCGGTCGAAACCCGTGCCAAAGACGTGAAATGACTATTGAATGGGCCGGTGCACAACCCGCTTATGCAGTTTTTCATCTTGGACAGCTCAAAAATCTAAGTTTCTGAAACTTATTTTTTTATCTTGTGATGACCTAAAATGACCATCCAAGATATGTAAAGCGTGTTTTGGGCCGTATTCATGTGTTTTTCACCTTATTTGGGGATTGGGTGGGGGGGGGGGGTCTCCCAAGTGATTGGTACACAACCTGCTTATGCAGTTTCTCACCCTGGGCAGCTCAAAAATCAAATTTTTCAAAACTATTTTTTTGATACCCAGATCAGCCGAAATGACCATCTAAGGTATGTAAAGCATGTTTTGGGCAGTATTTATGTGTTTTTCACTTTATTTGGGTATCGGGCGCGGGGGGGGGGGGGGTTCCCAAGTGATTGGTACACAACCTGCTTATGCAGTTTTTCACCTTGGACAGCTCAAAAATCAAAGTTTTCAAAACTATTTTTTTGATACCCAGATCAGCCGAAATGACCATCTAAGGTATGTAAAGCATGTTTTGGGCAGTATTTATGTGTTTTTCACTTTATTTGGGTATCGGGCGCGGGGGGGGGGGGGGGTTCCCAAGTGATTGGTACACAACCTGCTTATGCAGTTTTTCACCTTGGACAGCTCAAAAATCAAAGTTTTCAAAACTTATTTCTAATCACCTAAAATGTTCATCCAAGATACGTAAAGCATGTTTCAGGCTGTATTTATGTGTTTTTCACCCGATTTTTTATGAAACCCTTCCGTTGCCCCTAGGATGGGTTTGGGTGATCATTTGGTGACAAGACGCGTACTTGAGCACCCATGGGGACCCACATAGTTGGGCATGGGGGAAATTGGCTTGCGCGCGGGGGGGGGGGGGTCCTTTGAGCCCCCCAAAGGAGGGGGGGGGGTCTAGGAAAGGGGCTCTCGTGACAAGCCAGTCCCAAGAGGCTAGTCTAAAACCTCTGATGATGACTCACCAACTGTGCCGCGAAGCGGCCTGGAAGAATTTTTCTCAAAAAATGTTTCCCCCATGATACATACCTCAAAATGATCAGCGCATCGTGGGGATCATTTTGAGGCATATATGTTGTGGTACCTCAGGACCCCCCCCCCCCCCCCCATTGAACCTCCCCTGCGTTGCGCTTCATCTAGATTGTCCATAGCATATCCTCTCGAACACAAGAACAGTTGCAGTTTGAATGATGATTGCGCTGAACCTCCCCTGTCCGCCTGTTGGGGGTCACCGTCAGCCCGTCGGGGGTCCCCGTCACAGGAGCCCAGAAGGGGGGAGGGGGTCCAGGAAACGGGCTTGAACCCCCCCCCCCCCCGCGCGCAAGCCAATTTTCCCCCACCCTTGCCGCTAGGCCTATGTAGCCCGTGCCATGGGCCCCGCAAAAGCCCCAAAATTGCTGCTGTGTAGCTTGTTTAGTGACACTTGAAAAATTTTTGAAATTTCGACTTTTTCTGAAACCCTTTTGTTGCCCCTAGGATGGGTTTGGGTGATCATTTAGTTACAATGCAGGTACTTGAGCACCCATGGGGACCCATTTAGTGGCCACCGGGCCCATCTAGCGCAGTTTTCCACCCTCTACAAGTCAAAAATGGAAAATTTTGTAAAAGAAGATTTTTGATATTTTGACCATTCACAATCATGAAATATCCTTTGTAAAGCATGTTTCCAGCCTTAGCAGCTCAAAAATGGAACATTTCTAAACTGATTTTTTTGATATTGTGACCATCCAAAATCATCAAATATCCTATGTAAAGCATGTTTTAGACCCTCTTTGTGGGTTTTTCACCTATTTGGGTTTTTTTTTGGCGCGGGGGGGTCCCAAGGGGGCTGGGGTACAACCTGCTCATGCAGTTTTCCAGCCTCTGCAGCTCAACAATGGAAATTTCCGAAACTGGTTTTTTTTACAGTCTGACCATCGACTATGGTATCCTATGTAAGGCATGTTTTAGACCCTATTCATGTGCTTTTTGTCCTATTTGGGTGTTTGGACGGGGGCAAGGGGCTGGGGCACAACCTGCTTGTGCAATTTTCCACTCTCGGCAGCTGAACAATGTAAATTTTCAAAACTGATTTTTTTGATGTTTTGACCATTCATAATGATCAAATATCCTGCGTAATGCATGTTTTAGACCCTCTATATGTGTTTCTCATCCTATTTGGGTGTTGGACGGGGGATGGGCTTCTGAATGACTTCATGACTAACTAATTGATTGACTGTCTGTGCCCCCTCTCTCTTCGAGGTGTCTTGCCGATAGGCAATAGAATTTTCTTGGATCATTGGTTCACTTTGCTTGCCCGCCAAACCACGTTACTGGGCGTGCTTTGAAAAGTTTTTTTCTTTGCAAGAAGCCTCATGATAAATCATTGTTTTGCTTTGGCTTGCACGCCGTAGCACGTCATTGGGTGCGCTTTAAATAATTTTTTTGCAGGGATTTCATGGAAAAGGTTCCCATTTCATGTGTGTTGTGGCTAGCCAGTACCAGGGGGTAGTTGGAGGCACAGCAATGGCAAGGAGGAAAGGGCTTGACAGGCAGTCTTGTGACAAGGCAGTGTGGTTGGCATCAGGGAACATTGCTCAGGGACCAGCTCCAGATCAGTTGGGGGATGGGGGGGGGGGGGATTGGATTGGCTAAGAACTGTTTTGGGGAACCTGCTCCATGGGGGGAAGGGCTCCTGCTTCAATGGGGAGAGGGCCAGTTCCTCAGACCCCTGACCCCGAGTCCAACAAAAATTCTTCAGAGGAAAAATTGATTTTGCAACAAGAAAACGCTTTCCAAGAATTGGCTTGAGTACTCTACTCTGAACACGTTGAGTCAGTCCAAAAAAAAAATGTCTTCCGGTGATTTCTGGCACACAAACCTCTGTATCTAAGACCGCCCCCTCCCCGCCTTTCTGAAACAAGCCTGAAGGGGGGGGGGGGGGTGTAAGGGGAATGTCACGCGGAACGCAACGGAACAGCGTGCTGCACACCCTACCCCAGGGATGCATTGGAAGTGGGGGGAGCCCCCCCCCCCCCCTTCCAGGGCGCTCAGCCTATGCCCAGCCACTGTCCCCCTGACAGCAAAGGCACCCTTCAACGGCATTGGCAACCGACAGTAACCGCCCGCGACCGCTTTGCCAACCTCCTCCAACCGCCTGCCTAACCGCTTCTGGGGTGGCCTCTGAGGCCCCTTTCCTTCTGATGCAACCCTGCCCTCAACCCCTGCCATACTCAAACAGTAGTGTGCATGCCCTTTTTAGGTCCCACATGACCTCGTGAGGGCCACCGGTGATGTGCCCGCGGTGAATTTCGACACGTTTTGTGGTGTCGGAATGGGCACCGTCTTCTCATGTCCGCAGAGGGCTGACCCCGTGCCCAACAAGGACGCGCCAGGGCGCGATGCTGACGCCGAGAGTAGCAATTATTGGAGGCTGACGAGGAACTTTTACGTGGACTACTTCAGCGTCGTGGGGGGCAATGTGCTGGTGTGTGACGGTCGTGGGCAGACGTGCCACTAGTGTCCGGCAGGGGAACTGAGGTTCGTTAGGAATCAGCGCTGTCCCATGTGCCACTCGGTAATATCTGCTCCTGTCGCACCCGGGGATCAGTAGGAACCGGCTGCGTCCTGTGTGAGACCCAGTAGGACCCAGCCCCATCTGATCACGTGTGACCCGGCGGACGCTTGTGGCACGTCTGGTCGTGGGGCTGGCTCGCAATAGCACCTTCGCCCAAACGCAGCGGCGGTGGTGTTGGGGCTGTTGGGAATCCATGAGAGCCCAGCGTCGGCTGTAGTCCGGGGGGGATTCGTGTTCACGCCCCATTCGATGCCTCAGGCCGTAGAGCGTCTGGGCCCCAGACAGCCCCGCAGAGGCTTTGTTTGGCTTCTGAAGGCACAAGTTCAAAGGAGTCCCCCCCCAACGATGGTCCCTTTGGTCTGGGGGGAAAGGGGGGGGTGATCCTCCTTTGGTCGTCAGCTGGTCTAATCTGCCGCCCGCCCGCTGTGCGCGAGCGACAACCCGCGGTGGCGCCACCGCGGGTTGTCGCTCGCGCACAGCGGGCGGGCGGCAGATGAGAACAGCTGTAGGACCATCATACGAGGATCACCCCCCCCTTCCCCCCCGACCAAAGGGACCATCGTGGGAAATACCGAAATGCAGCGTTTGGGTGAATCTTGTCTGGCCATTGTTGGTACACAAACTGTTGGGTCCCAAACCATCCACCCAGCCCCTCCCCGCCTTCTGACACATCCCTCGGGGGGGGGGGGGGGGGGGGGCGATTGGCAGCACCCGAACTCTTTTCGCGTTGAAGTTGCCGTCTTACGCGACATCTGTTATCTCGGAGAGGCTTCCGCTTGCCGCTTTGACATGTGACACATGGCCTGCCTCCCATGCCAAGGCAGGTGTGCCGGCCGGGGCAAGGCCGTCCTTGCATCGCGGCCGGCATCGCACTGTGTTGCATGCAGCTCCGTCCGCACCGCAGCAATGTTTGGATTGCGAGCGGATCCCACGGCGTGTGTACGTGCGCGCGTGCACGTGTGCACGTGTGCGCACGTGCGTGGTTGTGCGCGCGCGCGTGTGTATGTCTGTGTGCGCACGTGCACACGTGCACGTGTGTGCGCGCGCGTGCGTGAGTGACGCCCTTTATTTGAATCCACTTCACAGCGTTCACTAATACACCCCACCGCCCTGCAGCTCCGTCCGCACCGCAGCAATGCTTGGATTGCGAGCGGATCCCACGGCGTGTGTGCATGCGCGCGTGCACGTGTGCACATGTGCGCGCGTGTGTGCGTGCGGGTGCGCGCGCGCGTGTGTGTGTGTGTGTGCGTGTGTGACGACGCCCTTTATTTGAATCCCCTTCACAGTGTTCACTAATGTACATCATCCATCTGCAGCCCCGTCCGCGCTGTTGCCCTTGCTGCAGGAATGGTACGAGTTCACGGTGTACTCCACCATGGAGCCCTACATCGCCGTGAACTTCTTCCACAACTCCAACGTCGGCACGTGGATGGGGTTCGGCCTCACATTCGTGGTGCGGCCGATCGGGGTATGCGCGTCTCCGCACGCCGTGGGGGAGGACGGGCGTGAGGCAGGGCAACCTGAAAATTGCTCTGCGGGGGGGGGGGGGGGGGTTGACATGGACGCCCGCCGAAGGAGGGGAGGGTGTTGGAGAAATGGGGTTCCGTGTCGGGCCCTTTGTTTTGTGTAAGAACGGATGTTGGCGCCAAAGGCACAGGAACACAAAAAAATTGGTCCGAAGACGTTTTTTCCACCAATAATTCCCCCCCCCACATTTGAGTAGTCAAAATGATGGGTATCATTTTGAGCCATAGATGTTGGGTTGACTCCCCCCCCCCCCGGCACGGCAGGTCGGGCGCCCCCACCCTGAACCCCCCCCTCCCGTCACGGCGGCCAAGGAGGGAGGGGGGGGGGTTGGGAAAATGGGTTTCCGTGTCACCCCCCCCCCCACAGAGCAATTTTCTTCCCGCCCAGGTCTGGCGTGAGAAGCCAGGCCGTCAGTTGCCAGGGGGGAGGGGGGTCTACCATTGCTCTGAGATGTTGATGTCTGTCCAAGAGACGCCAAAGTTGATGATCTGTGTTGCAGCCTCCCTGTGTCTGCCTGTGTGCGTTTTGCTTCTGGTCAGGGGACCCCAGGAGGTGCAGCCAGTACACTGTCCGCGTTTCGCTGCAGACTTTTGGCGAAAGGCGCGTAGGACCGGACCAGGCCTTTGCTTAGTGGGGGTGGAGGCTGCGGGTGACCCCTGCCCTGGTGAAGGGATCTCAGTAGGATCCAGCGCCACATGCCGGTCAGCTCAGTAGGAAGGAGCCCCGCCCTATGGGCAACTGAGCAGGACCCAACACCATTCACAAGGCTCCTCACTAGGACCCCGCCCTGACCCCCCCACCCCCCTAAGCAAAGGCCTGGACCGGACATTCCGGTTCGTGATCAGCCTTGATCTCTTTTTGGCTGTGCAATGCCGTTGCTTGCGTTCTCTCCCTGAGTGCAATCACCGCTTGACACACTCACGTGTCACCGCACGGGGGCTGGGGCCTGTGGAGCAGGGCGTCCGGGAGGTCGAGGACGTGCCGATGCGTCGGCATGGACACGTTGCGCCCACCACCAACGGACTGTTGTCAGTGGCCCAATTTCTTGGCGACACAAGCGTCCGCTCCGCTGCAGCGGGGGAGGTACCCCCCCTTGAAAACCGTCACCTTGGCCCAGAAAGCACAGGAAATACTAGGCGCTGAAGGCGCCAAAGAAAATCTTGACAAGGCACCGAAGCTGATTTACACTGTGATACTATGGTACAGATTTGCGGTGCGGTCCCCCCCCAGGGGGGGGGGGGGGCGACAAAAGGGGGGAGATTTCAAGGGGGGGGGGGGGTAGGCAGTGATGTCCACTGGCTGGGCCTCGCTGTCGGGATGACGATGGAATGGTGTACCTCGCCTCAGCATCCCTACGGGTGTGCACGGCGACAAGGGGACGAGAAGCGCGAGGATGTGCATTGGGTTCGGTGAGGCCGCTTGAACAATCGGTACCCCCCCAAAGGGCACGTTCGGCGCCTTCAACGACATGCATAGGACGAACCTATGGACTAATGGCTGGAATTGTCTATGGCGGGGACATTCAGTCTATCGGAACCGACCATTGATCTCCCTTCCCCTTCCTCCCCTTCAATGGTCCGGCGCACAGGAGCCCCTCTGCGGTCGCCAGCCTCCGGTGTTGGTCCACTGAACAGCGTTGCCTGGGGGTTGCCCCAAGGCAGCGGGAGGCATGGGAAGGCTCCCAAGGGCCCCAGCGCAGTCCCCACTGCGCAGTCCTCTCGTGTATACACCCACGATGCAAATTCTTCACCCCCCAAGCCCCTCCCATGCGCATAGCCTCTCCCTTTTTGTGTGTGTCTTGGACCTTCATGGGCCTGGGCCCTCTCCCTGTGAATCGTCACCCTGTGTACCACCCCCCCCCCGGGGGGGCGAGGGTACATTCACCGTGCACATGTCCATGCAAATGCAGCGGCCCCGCACTGTCCAGGAGGGCAAGTGGCTTTAAAGGTCCTGGAGAGTTGCCCTGGAGGAGTAATGCAAGTGCTCTAGAAGATCCACAGGGCATCACCATGAGTATCCCCAGGGACCAAGGCTGTTGCCCTCCTGCAATGGTTCCACCGCTGCGATGCACATTTCCGGTCATGTTTGGTGCTCCTGTTCTATATCTCTCGGGAACATTTGTTGTGCGCCAACACCGTGTTTTGGCACTTTTCCCGGGTTTTATGAACTTTTGGTCCAATGCGCCAAATTTTCGTCCCGTGGGGGGGCTGTGTGTATGTTTTTTGAAATCTGTGAGAAAAGGCCATTTCAGAAATGTATGGGTTGGGGCAGGGGGGTGGGGGGAGATGATTACATTTTTGAGCAAATGGAGCTGCAAAGTGGACGATGCACAAGACAGGGCAATGCTCGAGGGACCACTGATTATTCTCAATTCAAATCGTCCTCATTGTCTTTCTGGTGTATTTGTGCCACTGTGCATGCTTGACGTTTTTCTCCAAATCAACATCAATGCATGTGGCCAAGAACTCATGCTGTGAAGCCTTCGTGGGGTGCACTTTACGATCCCAAAATTGGCTTGCAAAAGAAGCGGCCTCTGTGGTGGTCAGAATCTGGTGTTACTTGTGAGTGCATGCAGGTTGCTGTGAACCGGCTGTTTGAGGCCTTTTTGCTTTGCTAGGGGACCTGTCACGTGTAACCCGCACCCAGTTTGCACCACCAGAGCGCGCTCTTTTCCAAACCAATGGCTTTTGTGGTGCATCTGGGGACGCAACAGCACGTGGCGTGAATTTGTATGCAGACATGGTGGCTGCCTGTTGACACAAACAGGCAGCAAGCAACACAGGCAGCGTCCACAAGTGACAAAAAAATCAAACATACCGTCAGTACAGCATGCAGACCCGGGTGTTTCGAATAGCCCTTTTCAAGGGCTTTCCGAATATACCTAACATACCCCTACCTCCGGAACACTCAGCGGGCAGAAATCAGGGAACAATGGCACCAACCCCCGAAAACCCACCGAGTTGGCACATTTCCAGATGTCCCCGAGAGATATGTATTGACATGCAGCTTCATCCTTGTGTGCCCCTTTGGTACCGGGCGGGGGGAATTTTGTGTGAAATTTTCGTCTTTAAAGAAGGTGACGAAAATTTTCCCATGGTGAAATCTTGGGGGGGGGGGTTGGCAGTGTGCGTGAGGCAGTGTGGGCTTTGGGATGTGCGAGGGGGGCGGAGTTTTCCCGCTCCGAAATTTTCCCCAGCGAAATAATCCCCGCACGAGATGACCCCCCCCCCTGTATGCCCCAGAGCAGAACTGTACGTGGTGTGAGCAGAATCACTGATTGAACTGATTGCGTCTGGCATAGGGTCACAACTGTGCTGGTTGTTTCAAAACCTGACATCATGGCCCTGGATGCCCCAACTCTGGCCATCATTACGCAGCCCCACGCCCCGCATCAGGCTGCAAGATGCCCGGTTCGCACAGAACGCATGTTCTTGTGTTGTGCCGCAGGCGGCTACAGACGCCGTGGATCAGCAGATGCCTCCGTGATGTATGAAAGTGAACACAACGCCGTCACACGTGTACCCTTGACACGGACGTGAAGCACCACGGGAACCCCAAAACCGGGGACCCGGAATCCGGAGCAAGAGGCCTGGTCATCAAATTGAGAAGGAAATGCCAAAGAGATCCGGTGGGGGGGAGGGAAGGGGCAAAAGGGCAGGGCCATGAACATGCGTTGCAGGGATGACCGATTTCTTTTGGTGGGGGCGGGGGGGGAGGGGGGGGGGGCTCTGAGAGGCCCGAGATCGCGAAATGAGGATTGCGGAACTCCTTATGGCCAAGGGGAATTTTTGGCACTGAAGCCCGCCGCATTTTTTTCTGAGGGGCCGAAAGTGGCCCAAAATCTGAAAAAAAAAATTTATCTTCAAACAATGTCATGAGGCCCATCAAATTGATCAGCGGAATATGCTGAACACAAAGATCTATGTGTTGGGGCCAAACAAACTTTTCAACAGTCAAGAGTGGAAATTGGCCCAAATTGGCCCTCCCAATTTCGTCAGCACCATTTTGTCATCCGGCGGGGGGGGGGGGGGGGCTATGTCCATCCCTGATGCATTGCAGCCATTTTACTGGGGATGGATGGGATGGGAGTGTGTCCAACACCTGCCAGACACGTCGCCAGGCTGACCCTATGTGTCAGCGGCTTGTGCCACAGGCTGCCGCGCGCTGGACTCGGAGCCATGCAAACCACCACTGACCCAGTCCGAGACCAGCGGGTGAAGTTTCCATACCCACACTCCTTGGGGACCCTGGTCGGCGTCACGTCCGGGGCTTCCTGCCCACACTCACGCACGCACACACACACCATTTTGCTGGGGGGGGGGGGGGGGGCTGAAAAGAGGGGGACGTGGGCAGGTATAGAAGCAGATGAAGGCAGGTCGCCCGGCCGCCTGGTGTCACCCACAGCCCAAAGCCCAAACTCCCAAAAAAAGGACACTGCTTACTATTTCAGTGTGCCTACTCACAGGCCTGGGTGGGGCGCTGCATGGCAGCCAGAACTGACCCGGGGGTCATTGTACCCTTTTGTGCCCTTAAACAGCAGTACCACCGCCGTTGCAACAACCCAAAAAAAATACGATTCCGAGCCATCCACACACCACCCAAAAGTATCAGGAAGTACAAGGAGCCCCCACAGTCCCCCTTTGTGAGCCTAGAAATCGTCCCGGCACGGCGACCAAGGAGGGGGGGGGGGGAATGGGCTTCCGTGCCATCCCCCCCCCCCCCACAAACCAATTTTCCTCCCGCCCAGCCATCCACCGCTCTCAACCCCGTCCCTGACCCAGGTTTCCCCAGAAAACCCAGTTTGGCTCTACTGCCCCTCTTTGTACAGTTGCAGTGTATAGGGCCGCGCGCTCCCGCCCGTCAGATCGTTGGTTGAATTGTACTGTGCCTGTGTCAGGGCCGAGATTGGGGTCGCGCGAACCTCCCAAACGGCGCCCCCCTTCCCCCTCGCCGTTGCCCGTGCATGCCCCAGTGTGCCCCCTCTACTCAGGGTTTGGTGTGGGGCCCCGCGGCCGATTGCTTTGGCCGTAAGCCGGCCCTCCTGGCGTCCCTGTACGTCATGCTATTCGCCACCGTTGGCCAAGGGCTGGTGCCCCCTGTGCCTTACCTTGGCCCTGCGCTGCTGATGGTCCTCCGCATTGCGCAAGGGATGGCGACGGCAGGTACCCCCCCCCCCCTTGCGCATGCACGGCCTTGTCTAAGCATGGGGTGGGCGTTGAACCGCCGTTTTGAGTAAATTTTGGGACCGCTGTTTTTGTGGTCCAGGATGGAGGATTGGGTGTTTGTAGAGTGTTTGTATAGGGAAAGAGGGGCTCAGTCATGTTTGTGATGGTGCATTCTGTTCATAACAACATTGTACTACACATTGGAACCCCATGCTGCTTGTTCTGATGTGATTTTCAGCCATGGCTGACAATGTTATTCCCGGTCTGGCTGTCACATGTGTCACGCGCATGCACGGCCTTGTCTAAGCACGGGGTGGGCGTTGAACCGCCGTTTTGAGTAAATTTTGGGACCGCTGTTTTTGTGGTCCAGAATGGAGGATTGGGTGTTTGTAGAGTGTTTGTATAGGGAAAGAGGGGCTCAGTCATGTTTGTGATGGTGCATTCTGTTCATAACAACATTGTACTACACATTGGAACCCCATGCTGCTTGTTCTGATGTGATTTTCAGCCATGGCTGACAATGTTATTCCCGGTCTGGCTGTCACATGTGTCACGCGCATGCACGGCCTTGTCTAAGCATGGGGTGGGCGTTGAACCGCCGTTTTGAGGAAATTTTTAGGGACCGCTGTTTTTGTGGTCCAGAATGGAGGATTGGGTGTTTGTAGAGTGTTTGTATAGGGAAAGAGGGGCTCAGTCATGTTTGTGATGGTGCATTCTGTTCATAACAACATTGTACTACACATTGGAACCCCATGCTGCTTGTTCTGATGTGATTTTCAGCCATGGCTGACAATGTTATTCCCGGTCTGGCTGTCACATGTGTCACGCGCATGCACGGCCTTGTCTAAGCACGGGGTGGGCGTTGAACCGCCGTTTTGAGTAAATTTTGGGACCGCTGTTTTTGTGGTCCAGAATGGAGGATTGGGTGTTTGTAGAGTGTTTGTATAGGGAAAGAGGGGCTCAGTCATGTTTGTGATGGTGCATTCTGTTCATAACAACATTGTACTACACATTGGAACCCCATGCTGCTTGTTCTGATGTGATTTTCAGCCATGGCTAACAATGTTATTCCCGGTCTGGCTGTCACATGTGTCACGCGCATGCATGGCCTTGTCTAAGCATGGGGTGGGCGTTGAACCGCCGTTTTGAGTAAATTTTGGGACCGCTGTTTTTGTGGTCCAGAATGGAGGATTGGGTGTTTGTAGAGTGTTTGTATAGGGAAAGAGGGGCTCAGTCATGTTTGTGATGGTGCATTCTGTTCATAACAACATTGTACTACACATTGGAACCCCATGCTGCTTGTTCTGATGTGATTTTCAGCCATGGCTAACAATGTTATTCCCGGTCTGGCTGTCACATGTGTCACGCGCATGCACGGCCTTGTCTAAGCACGGGGTGGGCGTTGAACCGCCGTTTTGAGTAAATTTTGGGACCGCTGTTTTTGTGGTCCAGAATGGAGGATTGGGTGTTTGTAGAGTGTTTGTATAGGGAAAGAGGGGCTCAGTCATGTTTGTGATGGTGCATTCTGTTCATAACAACATTGTACTACACATTGGAACCCCATGCTGCTTGTTCTGATGTGATTTTCAGCCATGGCTAACAATGTTATTCCCGGTCTGGCTGTCACATGTGTCACGCGCATGCACGGCCTTGTCTAAGCACGGGGTGGGCGTTGAACCGCCGTTTTGAGGAAATTTTGGGACCGCTGTTTTTGTGGTCCAGAATGGAGGATTGGGTGTTTGTAGAGTGTTTGTATAGGGAAAGAGGGGCTCAGTCATGTTTGTGATGGTGCATTCTGTTCATAACAACATTGTACTACACATTGGAACCCCATGCTGCTTGTTCTGATGTGATTTTCAGCCATGGCTAACAATGTTATTCCCGGTCTGGCTGTCACATGTGTCACGCGCATGCACGGCCTTGTCTAAGCACGGGGTGGGCGTTGAACCGCCGTTTTGAGTAAATTTTGGGACCGCTGTTTTTGTGGTCCAGAATGGAGGATTGGGTGTTTGTAGAGTGTTTGTATAGGGAAAGAGGGGCTCAGTCATGTTTGTGATGGTGCATTCTGTTCATAACAACATTGTACTACACATTGGAACCCCATGCTGCTTGTTCTGATGTGATTTTCAGCCATGGCTAACAATGTTATTCCCGGTCTGGCTGTCACATGTGTCACGCGCATGCACGGCCTTGTCTAAGCATGGGGTGGGCGTTGAACCGCCGTTTTGAGTAAATTTTGGGACCGCTGTTTTTGTGGTCCAGAATGGAGGATTGGGTGTTTGTAGAGTGTTTGTATAGGGAAAGAGGGGCTCAGTCATGTTTGTGATGGTGCATTCTGTTCATAACAACATTGTACTACACATTGGAACCCCATGCTGCTTGTTCTGATGTGATTTTCAGCCATGGCTAACAATGTTATTCCCGGTCTGGCTGTCACATGTGTCACGCGCATGCACGGCCTTGTCTAAGCATGGGGTGGGCGTTGAACCGCCGTTTTGAGTAAATTTTGGGACCGCTGTTTTTGTGGTCCAGAATGGAGGATTGGGTGTGTGTAGAGTGTTTGTATAGGGAAAGAGGGGCTCAGTCATGTTTGTGATGGTGCATTCTGTTCATAACAACATTGTACTACACATTGGAACCCCATGCTGCTTGTTCTGATGTGATTTTCAGCCATGGCTAACAATGTTATTCCCGGTCTGGCTGTCACATGTGTCACGCGCATGCACGGCCTTGTCTAAGCACGGGGTGGGCGTTGAACCGCCGTTTTGAGTAAATTTTGGGACCGCTGTTTTTGTGGTCCAGAATGGAGGATTGGGTGTTTGTAGAGTGTTTGTATAGGGAAAGAGGGGCTCAGTCATGTTTGTGATGGTGCATTCTGTTCATAACAACATTGTACTACACATTGGAACCCCATGCTGCTTGTTCTGATGTGATTTTCAGCCATGGCTAACAATGTTATTCCCGGTCTGGCTGTCACATGTGTCACGCGCATGCACGGCCTTGTCTAAGCATGGGGTGGGCGTTGAACCGCCGTTTTGAGGAAATTTTGGGACCGCTGTTTTTGTGGTCCAGAATGGAGGATTGGGTGTTTGTAGAGTGTTTGTATAGGGAAAGAGGGGCTCAGTCATGTTTGTGATGGTGCATTCTGTTCATAACAACATTGTACTACACATTGGAACCCCATGCTGCTTGTTCTGATGTGATTTTCAGCCATGGCTAACAATGTTATTCCCGGTCTGGCTGTCACATGTGTCACGCGCATGCACGGCCTTGTCTAAGCATGGGGTGGGCGTTGAACCGCCGTTTTGAGTAAATTTTGGGACCGCTGTTTTTGTGGTCCAGAATGGAGGATTGGGTGTTTGTAGAGTGTTTGTATAGGGAAAGAGGGGCTCAGTCATGTTTGTGATGGTGCATTCTGTTCATAACAACATTGTACTACACATTGGAACCCCATGCTGCTTGTTCTGATGTGATTTTCAGCCATGGCTAACAATGTTATTCCCGGTCTGGCTGTCACATGTGTCACGCGCATGCACGGCCTTGTCTAAGCATGGGGTGGGCGTTGAACCGCCGTTTTGAGTAAATTTTGGGACCGCTGTTTTTGTGGTCCAGAATGGAGGATTGGGTGTTTGTAGAGTGTTTGTATAGGGAAAGAGGGGGTCAGTCATGTTTGTGATGGTGCATTCTGTTCATAACAACATTGTACTACACATTGGAACCCCATGCTGCTTGTTCTGATGTGATTTTCAGCCATGGCTAACAATGTTATTCCCGGTCTGGCTGTCACATGTGTCACGCGCATGCACGGCCTTGTCTAAGCATGGGGTGGGCGTTGAACCGCCGTTTTGAGGAAATTTTGGGACCGCTGTTTTTGTGGTCCAGAATGGAGGATTGGGTGTTTGTAGAGTGTTTGTATAGGGAAAGAGGGGCTCAGTCATGTTTGTGATGGTGCATTCTGTTCATAACAACATTGTACTACACATTGGAACCCCATGCTGCTTGTTCTGATGTGATTTTCAGCCATGGCTAACAATGTTATTCCCGGTCTGGCTGTCACATGTGTCACGCGCATGCACGGCCTTGTCTAAGCATGGGGTGGGCGTTGAACCGCCGTTTTGAGTAAATTTTGGGACCGCTGTTTTTGTGGTCCAGAATGGAGGATTGGGTGTTTGTAGAGTGTTTGTATAGGGAAAGAGGGGCTCAGTCATGTTTGTGATGGTGCATTCTGTTCATAACAACATTGTACTACACATTGGAACCCCATGCTGCTTGTTCTGATGTGATTTTCAGCCATGGCTAACAATGTTATTCCCGGTCTGGCTGTCACATGTGTCACGCGCATGCACGGCCTTGTCTAAGCACGGGGTGGGCGTTGAACCGCCATTTTGAGTAAATTTTTGGGACCGCTGTTTTTGTGGTCCAGAATGGAGGATTGGGTGTTTGTAGAGTGTTTGTATAGGGAAAGAGGGGCTCAGTCATGTTTGTGATGGTGCATTCTGTTCATAACAACATTGTACTACACATTGGAACCCCATGCTGCTTGTTCTGATGTGATTTTCAGCCATGGCTAACAATGTTATTCCCGGTCTGGCTGTCACATGTGTCACGCGCATGCACGGCCTTGTCTAAGCACGGGGTGGGCGTTGAACCGCCGTTTTGAGTAAATTTTGGGACCGCTGTTTTTGTGGTCCAGAATGGAGGATTGGGTGTTTGTAGAGTGTTTGTATAGGGAAAGAGGGGCTCAGTCATGTTTGTGATGGTGCATTCTGTTCATAACAACATTGTACTACACATTGGAACCCCATGCTGCTTGTTCTGATGTGATTTTCAGCCATGGCTAACAATGTTATTCCCGGTCTGGCTGTCACATGTGTCACGCGCATGCACGGCCTTGTCTAAGCATGGGGTGGGCGTTGAACCGCCGTTTTGAGGAAATTTTGGGACCGCTGTTTTTGTGGTCCAGAATGGAGGATTGGGTGTTTGTAGAGTGTTTGTATAGGGAAAGAGGGGCTCAGTCATGTTTGTGATGGTGCATTCTGTTCATAACAACATTGTACTACACATTGGAACCCCATGCTGCTTGTTCTGATGTGATTTTCAGCCATGGCTAACAATGTTATTCCCGGTCTGGCTGTCACATGTGTCACGCGCATGCACGGCCTTGTCTAAGCATGGGGTGGGCGTTGAACCGCCGTTTTGAGTAAATTTTGGGACCGCTGTTTTTGTGGTCCAGAATGGAGGATTGGGTGTTTGTAGAGTGTTTGTATAGGGAAAGAGGGGCTCAGTCATGTTTGTGATGGTGCATTCTGTTCATAACAACATTGTACTACACATTGGAACCCCATGCTGCTTGTTCTGATGTGATTTTCAGCCATGGCTAACAATGTTATTCCCGGTCTGGCTGTCACATGTGTCACGCGCATGCACGGCCTTGTCTAAGCATGGGGTGGGCGTTGAACCGCCGTTTTGATTAAATTTTGGGACCGCTGTTTTTGTGGTCCAGAATGGAGGATTGGGTGTTTGTAGAGTGTTTGTATAGGGAAAGAGGGGGTCAGTCATGTTTGTGATGGTGCATTCTGTTCATAACAACATTGTACTACACATTGGAACCCCATGCTGCTTGTTCTGATGTGATTTTCAGCCATGGCTAACAATGTTATTCCCGGTCTGGCTGTCACATGTGTCACGCGCATGCACGGCCTTGTCTAAGCATGGGGTGGGCGTTGAACCGCCGTTTTGAGGAAATTTTGGGACCGCTGTTTTTGTGGTCCAGAATGGAGGATTGGGTGTTTGTAGAGTGTTTGTATAGGGAAAGAGGGGCTCAGTCATGTTTGTGATGGTGCATTCTGTTCATAACAACATTGTACTACACATTGGAACCCCATGCTGCTTGTTCTGATGTGATTTTCAGCCATGGCTAACAATGTTATTCCCGGTCTGGCTGTCACATGTGTCACGCGCATGCACGGCCTTGTCTAAGCATGGGGTGGGCGTTGAACCGCCGTTTTGAGGAAATTTTGGGACCGCTGTTTTTGTGGTCCAGAATGGAGGATTGGGTGTTTGTAGAGTGTTTGTATAGGGAAAGAGGGGCTCAGTCATGTTTGTGATGGTGCATTCTGTTCATAACAACATTGTACTACACATTGGAACCCCATGCTGCTTGTTCTGATGTGATTTTCAGCCATGGCTAACAATGTTATTCCCGGTCTGGCTGTCACATGTGTCACGCGCATGCACGGCCTTGTCTAAGCATGGGGTGGGCGTTGAACCGCCGTTTTGAGTAAATTTTGGGACCGCTGTTTTTGTGGTCCAGAATGGAGGATTGGGTGTTTGTAGAGTGTTTGTATAGGGAAAGAGGGGCTCAGTCATGTTTGTGATGGTGCATTCTGTTCATAACAACATTGTACTACACATTGGAACCCCATGCTGCTTGTTCTGATGTGATTTTCAGCCATGGCTAACAATGTTATTCCCGGTCTGGCTGTCACATGTGTCACGCGCATGCACGGCCTTGTCTAAGCACGGGGTGGGCGTTGAACCGCCATTTTGAGTAAATTTTTGGGACCGCTGTTTTTGTGGTCCAGAATGGAGGATTGGGTGTTTGTAGAGTGTTTGTATAGGGAAAGAGGGGCTCAGTCATGTTTGTGATGGTGCATTCTGTTCATAACAACATTGTACTACACATTGGAACCCCATGCTGCTTTTTCTGATGTGATTTTCAGCCATGGCTAACAATGTTATTCCCGGTCTGGCTGTCACATGTGTCACGCGCATGCACGGCCTTGTCTAAGCACGGGGTGGGCGTTGAACCGCCGTTTTGAGGAAATTTTGGGACCGCTGTTTTTGTGGTCCAGAATGGAGGATTGGGTGTTTGTAGAGTGTTTGTATAGGGAAAGAGGGGCTCAGTCATGTTTGTGATGGTGCATTCTGTTCATAACAATATTGTACTACACATTGGAACCCCATGCTGCTTGTTCTGATGTGATTTTCAGCCATGGCTAACAATGTTATTCCCGGTCTGGCTGTCACATGTGTCACGCGCATGCACGGCCTTGTCTAAGCACGGGGTGGGCGTTGAACCGCCGTTTTGAGTAAATTTTGGGACCGCTGTTTTTGTGGTCCAGAATGGAGGATTGGGTGTTTGTAGAGTGTTTGTATAGGGAAAGAGGGGGTCAGTCATGTTTGTGATGGTGCATTCTGTTCATAACAACATTGTACTACACATTGGAACCCCATGCTGCTTGTTCTGATGTGATTTTCAGCCATGGCTAACAATGTTATTCCCGGTCTGGCTGTCACATGTGTCACGCGCATGCACGGCCTTGTCTAAGCACGGGGTGGGCGTTGAACCGCCGTTTTGAGGAAATTTTGGGACCGCTGTTTTTGTGGTCCAGAATGGAGGATTGGGTGTTTGTAGAGTGTTTGTATAGGGAAAGAGGGGCTCAGTCATGTTTGTGATGGTGCATTCTGTTCATAACAACATTGTACTTCACATTGGAACCCCATGCTGCTTGTTCTGATGTGATTTTCAGCCATGGCTGACAATGTTATTCCCGGTCTGGCTGTCACATGTGTCACGCGCATGCACGGCCTTGTCTAAGCACGGGGTGGGCGTTGAACCGCCGTTTTGAGGAAATTTTGGGACCGCTGTTTTTGTGGTCCAGAATGGAGGATTGGGTGTTTGTAGAGTGTTTGTATAGGGAAAGAGGGGCTCAGTCATGTTTGTGATGGTGCATTATGTTCATAACAACATTGTACTACACATTGGAACCCCATGCTGCTTGTTCTGATGTGATTTTCAGCCATGGCTAACAATGTTATTCCCGGTCTGGCTGTCACATGTGTCACGCGCATGCACGGCCTTGTCTAAGCACGGGGTGGGCGTTGAACCGCCGTTTTGAGTAAATTTTGGGACCGCTGTTTTTGTGGTCCAGAATGGAGGATTGGGTGTTTGTAGAGTGTTTGTATAGGGAAAGAGGGGCTCAGTCATGTTTGTGATGGTGCTTTCTGTTCATAACAACATTGTACTTCACATTGGAACCCCATGCTGCTTGTTCTGATGTGATTTTCAGCCATGGCTAACAATGTTATTCCCGGTCTGGCTGTCACATGTGTCACGCGCATGCACGGCCTTGTCTAAGCACGGGGTGGGCGTTGAACCGCCGTTTTGAGGAAATTTTGGGACCGCTGTTTTTGTGGTCCAGAATGGAGGATTGGGTGTTTGTAGAGTGTTTGTATAGGGAAAGAGGGGCTCAGTCATGTTTGTGATGGTGCATTCTGTTCATAACAACATTGTACTACACATTGGAACCCCATGCTGCTTGTTCTGATGTGATTTTCAGCCATGGCGAACAATGTTATTCCCGGTCTGGCTGTCACATGTGTCACGCGCATGCACGGCCTTGTCTAAGCACGGGGTGGGCGTTGAACCGCCGTTTTGAGGAAATTTTGGGACCGCTGTTTTTGTGGTTCAGAATGGAGGATTGGGTGTTTGTAGAGTGTTTGTATAGGGAAAGAGGGGCTCAGTCATGTTTGTGATGGTGCATTCTGTTCATAACAACATTGTACTACACATTGGAACCCCATGCTGCTTGTTCTGATGTGATTTTCAGCCATGGCTAACAATGTTATTCCCGGTCTGGCTGTCACATGTGTCACGCGCATGCACGGCCTTGTCTAAGCACGGGGTGGGTGTTGGACCGCCGTTTTGAGTAAATTTTGGGACCGCTGTTTTTGTGGTCCAGAATGGAGGATTGGGTGTTTGTAGAGTGTTTGTATAGGGAAAGAGGGGCTCAGTCATGTTTGTGATGGTGCATTCTGTTCATAACAACATTGTACTACACATTGGAACCCCATGCTGCTTGTTCTGATGTGATTTTCAGCCATGGCTAACAATGTTATTCCCGGTCTGGCTGTCACATGTGTCACGCGCATGCACGGCCTTGTCTAAGCACGGGGTGGGTGTTGGACCGCCGTTTTGAGTAAATTTTGGGACCGCTGTTTTTGTGGTCCAGAATGGAGGATTGGGTGTTTGTAGAGTGTTTGTATAGGGAAAGAGGGGCTCAGTCATGTTTGTGATGGTGCATTCTGTTCATAACAACATTGTACTACACATTGGAACCCCATGCTGCTTGTTCTGATGTGATTTTCAGCCATGGCTAACAATGTTATTCCCGGTCTGGCTGTCACATGTGTCACGCGCATGCACGGCCTTGTCTAAGCACGGGGTGGGCGTTGAACCGCCGTTTTGAGGAAATTTTGGGACCGCTGTTTTTGTGGTCCAGAATGGAGGATTGGGTGTTTGTAGAGTATTTGTATAGGGAAAGAGGGGCTCAGTCATGTTTGTGATGGTGCATTCTGTTCATAACAACATTGTACTACACATTGGAACCCCATGCTGCTTGTTCTGATGTGATTTTCAGCCATGGCTAACAATGTTATTCCCGGTCTGGCTGTCACATGTATCACGCGCATGCACGGCCTTGTCTAAGCACGGGGTGGGCGTTGAACCGCCGTTTTGAGGAAATTTTGGGACCGCTGTTTTTGTGGTCCAGAATGGAGGATTGGGTGTTTGTAGAGTGTTTGTATAGGGAAAGAGGGGCTCAGTCATGTTTGTGATGGTGCATTCTGTTCATAACAACATTGTACTACACATTGGAACCCCATGCTGCTTGTTCTGATGTGATTTTCAGCCATGGCTAACAATGTTATTCCCGGTCTGGCTGTCACATGTGTCACGCGCATGCACGGCCTTGTCTAAGCACGGGGTGGGCGTTGAACCGCCGTTTTGAGGAAATTTTGGGACCGCTGTTTTTGTGGTCCAGAATGGAGGATTGGGTGTTTGTAGAGTGTTTGTATAGGGAAAGAGGGGCTCAGTCATGTTTGTGATGGTGCATTCTGTTCATAACAACATTGTACTACACATTGGAACCCCATGCTGCTTGTTCTGATGTGATTTTCAGCCATGGCTAACAATGTTATTCCCGGTCTGGCTGTCACATGTGTCACGCGCATGCACGGCCTTGTCTAAGCACGGGGTGGGCGTTGAACCGCCGTTTTGAGTAAATTTTGGGACCGCTGTTTTTGTGGTCCAGAATGGAGGATTGGGTGTTTGTAGAGTGTTTGTATAGGGAAAGAGGGGCTCAGTCATGTTTGTGATGGTGCATTCTGTTCATAACAACATTGTACTACACATTGGAACCCCATGCTGCTTGTTCTGATGTGATTTTCAGCCATGGCTAACAATGTTATTCCCGGTCTGGCTGTCACATGTGTCACGCGCATGCACGGCCTTGTCTAAGCACGGGGTGGGCGTTGAACCGCCGTTTTGAGTAAATTTTGGGACCGCTGTTTTTGTGGTCCAGAATGGAGGATTGGGTGTTTGTAGAGTGTTTGTATAGGGAAAGAGGGGCTCAGTCATGTTTGTGATGGTGCATTCTGTTCATAACAACATTGTACTACACATTGGAACCCCATGCTGCTTGTTCTGATGTGATTTTCAGCCATGGCTAACAATGTTATTCCCGGTCTGGCTGTCACATGTGTCACGCGCATGCACGGCCTTGTCTAAGCACGGGGTGGGCGTTGGACCGCCGTTTTGAGGAAATTTTGGGACCGCTGTTTTTGTGGTCCAGAATGGAGGATTGGGTGTTTGTAGAGTGTTTGTATAGGGAAAGAGGGGCTCAGTCATGTTTGTGATGGTGCATTCTGTTCATAACAACATTGTACTACACATTGGAACCCCATGCTGCTTGTTCTGATGTGATTTTCAGCCATGGCCAACAATGTTATTCCCCGTCTGGCTGTCACATGTGTCACGCGCATGCACGGCCTTGTCTAAGCACGGGGTGGGCGTTGAACCGCCGTTTTGAGTAAATTTTGGGACCGCTGTTTTTGTGGTCCAGAATGGAGGATTGGGTGTTTGTAGAGTGTTTGTATAGGGAAAGAGGGGGTCAGTCATGTTTGTGATGGTGCATTCTGTTCATAACAACATTGTACTACACATTGGAACCCCATGCTGCTTGTTCTGATGTGATTTTCAGCCATGGCTAACAATGTTATTCCCGGTCTGGCTGTCACATGTGTCACGCGCATGCACGGCCTTGTCTAAGCACGGGGTGGGCGTTGAACCGCCGTTTTGAGGAAATTTTGGGACCGCTGTTTTTGTGGTCCAGAATGGAGGATTGGGTGTTTGTAGAGTGTTTGTATAGGGAAAGAGGGGCTCAGTCATGTTTGTGATGGTGCATTCTGTTCATAACAACATTGTACTACACATTGGAACCCCATGCTGCTTGTTCTGATGTGATTTTCAGCCATGGCTAACAATGTTATTCCCGGTCTGGCTGTCACATGTGTCACGCGCATGCACGGCCTTGTCTAAGCACGGGGTGGGCGTTGAACCGCCGTTTTGAGGAAATTTTGGGACCGCTGTTTTTGTGGTCCAGAATGGAGGATTGGGTGTTTGTAGAGTGTTTGTATAGGGAAAGAGGGGCTCAGTCATGTTTGTGATGGTGCATTCTGTTCATAACAACATTGTACTACACATTGGAACCCCATGCTGCTTGTTCTGATGTGATTTTCAGCCATGGCTAACAATGTTATTCCCGGTCTGGCTGTCACATGTGTCACGCGCATGCACGGCCTTGTCTAAGCACGGGGTGGGCGTTGAACCGCCGTTTTGAGTAAATTTTGGGACCGCTGTTTTTGTGGTCCAGAATGGAGGATTGGGTGTTTGTAGAGTGTCTGTATAGGGAAAGAGGGGCTCAGTCATGTTTGTGATGGTGCATTCTGTTCATAACAACATTGTACTTCACATTGGAACCCCATGCTGCTTGTTCTGATGTGATTTTCAGCCATGGCTAACAATGTTATTCCCGGTCTGGCTGTCACATGTATCACGCGCATGCACGGCCTTGTCTAAGCACGGGGTGGGCGTTGAACCGCCGTTTTGAGTAAATTTTGGGACCGCTGTTTTTGTGGTCCAGAATGGAGGATTGGGTGTTTGTAGAGTGTTTGTATAGGGAAAGAGGGGCTCAGTCATGTTTGTGATGGTGCATTCTGTTCATAACAACATTGTACTACACATTGGAACCCCATGCTGCTTGTTCTGATGTGATTTTCAGCCATGGCTAACAATGTTATTCCCGGTCTGGCAGTCACATGTATCACGCGCATGCACGGCCTTGTCTAAGCACGGGGTGGGCGTTGAACCGCCGTTTTGAGGAAATTTTGGGACCGCTGTTTTTGTGGTCCAGAATGGAGGATTGGGTGTTTGTAGAGTGTTTGTATAGGGAAAGAGGGGCTCAGTCATGTTTGTGATGGTGCATTCTGTTCATAACAACATTGTACTACACATTGGAACCCCATGCTGCTTGTTCTGATGTGGTTTTCAGCCATGGCTAACAATGTTATTCCCGGTCTGGCTGTCACATGTGTCACGCGCATGCACGGCCTTGTCTAAGCACGGGGTGGGCGTTGGCCCCCCTTTTTTCAGGAAATTTTGGGACCGCTGTTTTTGTGGTCCAGAATGGAGGATTGGGTGTTTGTAGAGTGTTTGTATAGGGAAAGAGGGGCTCAGTCATGTTTGTGATGGTGCATTCTGTTCATAACAACATTGTACTACACATTGGAACCCCATGCTGCTTGTTCTGATGTGATTTTCAGCCATGGCTAACAATGTTATTCCCGGTCTGGCTGTCACATGTGTCACGCGCATGCACGGCCTTGTCTAAGCACGGGGTGGGCGTTGAACCGCCGTTTTGAGTAAATTTTGGGACCGCTGTTTTTGTGGTCCAGAATGGAGGATTGGGTGTTTGTAGAGTGTTTGTATAGGGAAAGAGGGGCTCAGTCATGTTTGTGATGGTGCATTCTGTTCATAACAACATTGTACTACACATTGGAACCCCATGCTGCTTGTTCTGATGTGATTTTCAGCCATGGCTAACAATGTTATTCCCGGTCTGGCTGTCACATGTGTCACGCGCATGCACGGCCTTGTCTAAGCACGGGGTGGGCGTTGAACCGCCGTTTTGAGGAAATTTTGGGACCGCTGTTTTTGTGGTCCAGAATGGAGGATTGGGTGTTTGTAGAGTGTTTGTATAGGGAAAGAGGGGCTCAGTCATGTTTGTGATGGTGCATTCTGTTCATAACAACATTGTACTACACATTGGAACCCCATGCTGCTTGTTCTGATGTGATTTTCAGCCATGGCTAACAATGTTATTCCCGGTCTGGCTGTCACATGTGTCACGCGCATGCACGGCCTTGTCTAAGCACGGGGTGGGCGTTGAACCGCCGTTTTGAGGAAATTTTGGGACCGCTGTTTTTGTGGTCCAGAATGGAGGATTGGGTGTTTGTAGAGTGTTTGTATAGGGAAAGAGGGGCTCAGTCATGTTTGTGATGGTGCATTCTGTTCATAACAACATTGTACTACACATTGGAACCCCATGCTGCTTGTTCTGATGTGATTTTCAGCCATGGCTAACAATGTTATTCCCGGTCTGGCTGTCACATGTGTCACGCGCATGCACGGCCTTGTCTAAGCACGGGGTGGGCGTTGAACCGCCGTTTTGAGGAAATTTTGGGACCGCTATTTTTGTGGTCCAGAATGGAGAATTGGGTGTTTGTAGAGTGTCTGTATAGGGAAAGAGGGGCTCAGTCATGTTTGTGATGGTGCATTCTGTTCATAACAACATTGTACTTCACATTGGAACCCCATGCTGCTTGTTCTGATGTGATTTTCAGCCATGGCTACTAATGTTATTCCCGGTCTGGCTGTCACATGTATCACGCGCATGCACGGCCTTGTCTAAGCACGGGGTGGGCGTTGAAGCGCCGTTTTGAGGAAACTTTGGGACCGCTGTTTTTGTGGTCCAGAATGGAGGATTGGGTGTTTGTAGAGTGTTTGTATAGGGAAAGAGGGGCTCAGTCATGTTTGTGATGGTGCATTCTGTTCATAACAACATTGTACTACACATTGGAACCCCATGCTGCTTGTTCTGATGTGATTTTCAGCCATGGCTAACAATGTTATTCCCGGTCTGGCTGTCACATGTATCACGCGCATGCACGGCCTTGTCTAAGCACGGGGTGGGCGTTGAACCGCCGTTTTGAGGAAATTTTGGGACCGCTGTTTTTGTGGTCCAGAATGGAGGATTGGGTGTTTGTAGAGTGTTTGTATAGGGAAAGAGGGGCTCAGTCATGTTTGTGATGGTGCATTCTGTTCATAACAACATTGTACTACACATTGGAACCCCATGCTGCTTGTTCTGATGTGATTTTCAGCCATGGCTAACAATGTTATTCCCGGTCTGGCTGTCACATGTGTCACGCGCATGCACGGCCTTGTCTAAGCACGGGGTGGGCGTTGGCCCCCCTTTTTTCAGGAAATTTTGGGACCGCTGTTTTTGTGGTCCAGAATGGAGGATTGGGTGTTTGTAGAGTGTTTGTATAGGGAAAGAGGGGCTCAGTCATGTTTGTGATGGTGCATTCTGTTCATAACAACATTGTACTACACATTGGAACCCCATGCTGCTTGTTCTGATGTGATTTTCAGCCATGGCTAACAATGTTATTCCCGGTCTGGCTGTCACATGTGTCACGCGCATGCACGGCCTTGTCTAAGCACGGGGTGGGCGTTGAACCGCCGTTTTGAGTAAATTTTGGGACCGCTGTTTTTGTGGTCCAGAATGGAGGATTGGGTGTTTGTAGAGTGTTTGTATAGGGAAAGAGGGGCTCAGTCATGTTTGTGATGGTGCATTCTGTTCATAACAACATTGTACTACACATTGGAACCCCATGCTGCTTGTTCTGATGTGATTTTCAGCCATGGCTGACAATGTTATTCCCGGTCTGGCTGTCACATGTGTCACGCGCATGCACGGCCTTGTCTAAGCACGGGGTGGGCATTGGACCGCCGTTTTGAGGAAATTTTGGGACCGCTGTTTTTGTGGTCCAGAATGGAGGATTGGGTGTTTGTAGAGTGTTTGTATAGGGAAAGAGGGGCTCAGTCATGTTTGTGATGGTGCATTCTGTTCATAACAACATTGTACTACACATTGGAACCCCATGCTGCTTGTTCTGATGTGATTTTCAGCCATGGCTAACAATGTTATTCCCGGTCTGGCTGTCACATGTGTCACGCGCATGCACGGCCTTGTCTAAGCACGGGGTGGGCGTTGAACCGCCGTTTTGAGTAAATTTTGGGACCGCTGTTTTTGTGGTCCAGAATGGAGGATTGGGTGTTTGTAGAGTGTTTGTATAGGGAAAGAGGGGCTCAGTCATGTTTGTGATGGTGCATTCTGTTCATAACAACATTGTACTACACATTGGAACCCCATGCTGCTTGTTCTGATGTGATTTTCAGCCATGGCTAACAATGTTATTCCCGGTCTGGCTGTCACATGTGTCACGCGCATGCACGGCCTTGTCTAAGCACGGGGTGGGCGTTGAACCGCCGTTTTGAGTAAATTTTGGGACCGCTGTTTTTGTGGTCCAGAATGGAGGATTGGGTGTTTGTAGAGTGTTTGTATAGGGAAAGAGGGGCTCAGTCATGTTTGTGATGGTGCATTCTGTTCATAACAACATTGTACTTCACATTGGAACCCCATGCTGCTTGTTCTGATGTGATTTTCAGCCATGGCTAACAATGTTATTCCCGGTCTGGCTGTCACATGTGTCACGCGCATGCACGGCCTTGTCTAAGCACGGGGTGGGCGTTGAACCGCCGTTTTGAGGAAATTTTGGGACCGCTGTTTTTGTGGTCCAGAATGGAGGATTGGGTGTTTGTAGAGTGTTTGTATAGGGAAAGAGGGGCTCAGTCATGTTTGTGATGGTGCATTCTGTTCATAACAACATTGTACTACACATTGGAACCCCATGCTGCTTGTTCTGATGTGATTTTCAGCCATGGCTAACAATGTTATTCCCGGTCTGGCTGTCACATGTGTCACGCGCATGCACGGCCTTGTCTAAGCACGGGGTGGGCGTTGAACCGCCGTTTTGAGGAAATTTTGGGACCGCTGTTTTTGTGGTCCAGAATGGAGGATTGGGTGTTTGTAGAGTGTTTGTATAGGGAAAGAGGGGCTCAGTCATGTTTGTGATGGTGCATTCTGTTCATAACAACATTGTACTACACATTGGAACCCCATGCTGCTTGTTCTGATGTGATTTTCAGCCATGGCTAACAATGTTAT
This sequence comes from Eutreptiella sp. 'Long Island Sound 2002', assembly GCA_964036045.1. Classification (NCBI taxonomy): domain Eukaryota; phylum Euglenozoa; class Euglenophyceae; order Eutreptiales; family Eutreptiaceae; genus Eutreptiella; species Eutreptiella sp. 'Long Island Sound 2002'. The sequence continues at coordinate 6,401,691 of OZ038392.1, forward strand.
TCCCGGTCTGGCTGTCACATGTGTCACGCGCATGCACGGCCTTGTCTAAGCACGGGGTGGGCGTTGGCCCCCCTTTTTTCAGGAAATTTTGGGACCGCTGTTTTTGTGGTCCAGAATGGAGGATTGGGTGTTTGTAGAGTGTTTGTATAGGGAAAGAGGGGCTCAGTCATGTTTGTGATGGTGCATTCTGTTCATAACAACATTGTACTACACATTGGAACCCCATGCTGCTTGTTCTGATGTGATTTTCAGCCATGGCTAACAATGTTATTCCCGGTCTGGCTGTCACATGTGTCACGCGCATGCACGGCCTTGTCTAAGCACGGGGTGGGCGTTGAACCGCCGTTTTGAGTAAATTTTGGGACCGCTGTTTTTGTGGTCCAGAATGGAGGATTGGGTGTTTGTAGAGTGTTTGTATAGGGAAAGAGGGGCTCAGTCATGTTTGTGATGGTGCATTCTGTTCATAACAACATTGTACTACACATTGGAACCCCATGCTGCTTGTTCTGATGTGATTTTCAGCCATGGCTGACAATGTTATTCCCGGTCTGGCTGTCACATGTGTCACGCGCATGCACGGCCTTGTCTAAGCACGGGGTGGGCATTGGACCGCCGTTTTGAGTAAATTTTGGGACCGCTGTTTTTGTGGTCCAGAATGGAGGATTGGGTGTTTGTAGAGTGTTTGTATAGGGAAAGAGGGGCTCAGTCATGTTTGTGATGGTGCATTCTGTTCATAACAACATTGTACTACACATTGGAACCCCATGCTGCTTGTTCTGATGTGATTTTCAGCCATGGCTAACAATGTTATTCCCGGTCTGGCTGTCACATGTGTCACGCGCATGCACGGCCTTGTCTAAGCACGGGGTGGGCGTTGAACCGCCGTTTTGAGTAAATTTTGGGACCGCTGTTTTTGTGGTCCAGAATGGAGGATTGGGTGTTTGTAGAGTGTTTGTATAGGGAAAGAGGGGCTCAGTCATGTTTGTGATGGTGCATTCTGTTCATAACAACATTGTACTACACATTGGAACCCCATGCTGCTTGTTCTGATGTGATTTTCAGCCATGGCTAACAATGTTATTCCCGGTCTGGCTGTCACATGTGTCACGCGCATGCACGGCCTTGTCTAAGCACGGGGTGGGCGTTGAACCGCCGTTTTGAGGAAATTTTGGGACCGCTGTTTTTGTGGTCCAGAATGGAGGATTGGGTGTTTGTAGAGTGTTTGTATAGGGAAAGAGGGGCTCAGTCATGTTTGTGATGGTGCATTCTGTTCATAACAACATTGTACTTCACATTGGAACCCCATGCTGCTTGTTCTGATGTGATTTTCAGCCATGGCTAACAATGTTATTCCCGGTCTGGCTGTCACATGTGTCACGCGCATGCACGGCCTTGTCTAAGCACGGGGTGGGCGTTGAACCGCCGTTTTGAGGAAATTTTGGGACCGCTGTTTTTGTGGTCCAGAATGGAGGATTGGGTGTTTGTAGAGTGTTTGTATAGGGAAAGAGGGGCTCAGTCATGTTTGTGATGGTGCATTCTGTTCATAACAACATTGTACTACACATTGGAACCCCATGCTGCTTGTTCTGATGTGATTTTCAGCCATGGCTAACAATGTTATTCCCGGTCTGGCTGTCACATGTGTCACGCGCATGCACGGCCTTGTCTAAGCACGGGGTGGGCGTTGGACCGCCGTTTTGAGGAAATTTTGGGACCGCTGTTTTTGTGGTCCAGAATGGAGGATTGGGTGTTTGTAGAGTGTTTGTATAGGGAAAGAGGGGCTCAGTCATGTTTGTGATGGTGCATTCTGTTCATAACAACATTGTACTTCACATTGGAACCCCATGCTGCTTGTTCTGATGTGATTTTCAGCCATGGCTAACAATGTTATTCCCGGTCTGGCTGTCACATGTGTCACGCGCATGCACGGCCTTGTCTAAGCACGGGGTGGGCGTTGAACCGCCGTTTTGAGGAAATTTTGGGACCGCTGTTTTTGTGGTCCAGAATGGAGGATTGGGTGTTTGTAGAGTGTTTGTATAGGGAAAGAGGGGCTCAGTCATGTTTGTGATGGTGCATTCTGTTCATAACAACATTGTACTACACATTGGAACCCCATGCTGCTTGTTCTGATGTGATTTTCAGCCATGGCTAACAATGTTATTCCCGGTCTGGCTGTCACATGTGTCACGCGCATGCACGGCCTTGTCTAAGCACGGGGTGGGCGTTGAACCGCCGTTTTGAGTAAATTTTGGGACCGCTGTTTTTGTGGTCCAGAATGGAGGATTGGGTGTTTGTAGAGTGTTTGTATAGGGAAAGAGGGGCTCAGTCATGTTTGTGATGGTGCATTCTGTTCATAACAACATTGTACTACACATTGGAACCCCATGCTGCTTGTTCTGATGTGATTTTCAGCCATGGCTAACAATGTTATTCCCGGTCTGGCTGTCACATGTGTCACGCGCATGCACGGCCTTGTCTAAGCATGGGGTGGGCGTTGAACCGCCGTTTTGAGTAAATTTTGGGACCGCTGTTTTTGTGGTCCAGAATGGAGAATTGGGTGTTTGTAGAGTGTTTGTATAGGGAAAGAGGGGCTCAGTCATGTTTGTGATGGTGCATTCTGTTCATAACAACATTGTACTACACATTGGAACCCCATGCTGCTTGTTCTGATGTGATTTTCAGCCATGGCTAACAATGTTATTCCCGGTCTGGCTGTCACATGTGTCACGCGCATGCACGGCCTTGTCTAAGCATGGGGTGGGCGTTGAACCGCCGTTTTGAGTAAATTTTGGGACCGCTGTTTTTGTGGTCCAGAATGGAGGATTGGGTGTTTGTAGAGTGTTTGTATAGGGAAAGAGGGGCTCAGTCATGTTTGTGATGGTGCATTCTGTTCATAACAACATTGTACTACACATTGGAACCCCATGCTGCTTGTTCTGATGTGATTTTCAGCCATGGCTAACAATGTTATTCCCGGTCTGGCTGTCACATGTGTCACGCGCATGCACGGCCTTGTCTAAGCACGGGGTGGGCGTTGAACCGCCGTTTTGAGGAAATTTTTGGGACCGCTGTTTTTGTGGTCCAGAATGGAGGATTGGGTGTTTGTAGAGTATTTGTATAGGGAAAGAGGGGCTCAGTCATGTTTGTGATGGTGCATTCTGTTCATAACAACATTGTACTACACATTGGAACCCCATGCTGCTTGTTCTGATGTGATTTTCAGCCATGGCTGACAATGTTATTCCCGGTCTGGCTGTCACATGTGTCACGCGCATGCACGGCCTTGTCTAAGCATGGGGTGGGCGTTGAACCGCCGTTTTGAGGAAATTTTGGGACCGCTGTTTTTGTGGTCCAGAATGGAGGATTGGGTGTTTGTAGAGTGTTTGTATAGGGAAAGAGGGGCTCAGTCATGTTTGTGATGGTGCATTCTGTTCATAACAACATTGTACTACACATTGGAACCCCATGCTGCTTGTTCTGATGTGATTTTCAGCCATGGCTAACAATGTTATTCCCGGTCTGGCTGTCACATGTGTCACGCGCATGCACGGCCTTGTCTAAGCACGGTGTGGGCGTTGAACCGCCGTTTTGAGGAAATTTTGGGACCGCTGTTTTTGTGGTCCAGAATGGAGGATTGGGTGTTTGTAGAGTGTTCGTTCAGGGAAACAGGGGCTCAGTCATGTTTGTGATGGTGCATTCTGTTCATAACAACATTGTACTACACATTGGAACCCCATGCTGCTTGTTCTGATGTGATTTTCAGCCATGGCTGACAATGTTATTCCCGGTCTGGCTGTCACATGTGTCACGCGCATGCACGGCCTTGTCTAAGCACGGGGTGGGCGTTGAACCGCCGTTTTGAGGAAATTTTGGGACCGCTGTTTTTGTGGTCCAGAATGGAGGATTGGGTGTTTGTAGAGTGTTTGTATAGGGAAAGAGGGGCTCAGTCATGTTTGTGATGGTGCATTCTGTTCATAACAACATTGTACTACACATTGGAACCCCATGCTGCTTGTTCTGATGTGATTTTCAGCCATGGCTAACAATGTTATTCCCGGTCTGGCTGTCACATGTGTCACGCGCATGCACGGCCTTGTCTAAGCACGGGGTGGGCGTTGAACCGCCGTTTTGAGTAAATTTTGGGACCGCTGTTTTTGTGGTCCAGAATGGAGGATTGGGTGTTTGTAGAGTGTTTGTTCAGGGAAAGAGGGGCTCAGTCATGTTTGTGATGGTGCATTCTGTTCATAACAACATTGTACTACACATTGGAACCCCATGCTGCTTGTTCTGATGTGATTTTCAGCCATGGCTGACAATGTTATTCCCGGTCTGGCTGTCACATGTGTCACGCGCATGCACGGCCTTGTCTAAGCACGGGGTGGGCGTTGAACCGCCGTTTTGAGTAAATTTTGGGACCGCTGTTTTTGTGGTCCAGAATGGAGGATTGGGTGTTTGTAGAGTGTTTGTATAGGGAAAGAGGGGCTCAGTCATGTTTGTGATGGTGCATTCTGTTCATAACAACATTGTACTACACATTGGAACCCCATGCTGCTTGTTCTGATGTGATTTTCAGCCATGGCTAACAATGTTATTCCCGGTCTGGCTGTCACATGTGTCACGCGCATGCACGGCCTTGTCTAAGCATGGGGTGGGCGTTGAACCGCCGTTTTGAGTAAATTTTGGGACCGCTGTTTTTGTGGTCCAGAATGGAGGGTTGGGTGTTTGTAGAGTGTTTGTATAGGGAAAGAGGGGCTCAGTCATGTTTGTGATGGTGCATTCTGTTCATAACAACATTGTACTACACATTGGAACCCCATGCTGCTTGTTCTGATGTGATTTTCAGCCATGGCTAACAATGTTATTCCCGGTCTGGCTGTCACATGTGTCACGCGCATGCACGGCCTTGTCTAAGCACGGGGTGGGCGTTGAACCGCCGTTTTGAGGAAATTGTGGGACCGCTGTTTTTGTGGTCCAGAATGGAGGATTGGGTGTTTGTAGAGTGTTTGTATAGGGAAAGAGGGGCTCAGTCATGTTTGTGATGGTGCATTCTGTTCATAACAACATTGTACTACACATTGGAACCCCATGCTGCTTGTTCTGATGTGATTTTCAGCCATGGCTGACAATGTTATTCCCGGTCTGGCTGTCACATGTGTCACGCGCATGCACGGCCTTGTCTAAGCACGGGGTGGGCGTTGAACCGCCGTTTTGAGGAAATTTTGGGACCGCTGTTTTTGTGGTCCAGAATGGAGGATTGGGTGTTTGTAGAGTGTTTGTATAGGGAAAGAGGGGCTCAGTCATGTTTGTGATGGTGCATTCTGTTCATAACAACATTGTACTACACATTGGAACCCCATGCTGCTTGTTCTGATGTGATTTTCAGCCATGGCTAACAATGTTATTCCCGGTCTGGCTGTCACATGTGTCACGCGCATGCACGGCCTGCGCGTGACAGCCGGACCGGGAATAACATTGTTAGCCATGGCTGAAAATCACATCAGAACAAGCAGCATGGGGTTCCAATGTGTAGTACAATGTTGTTATGAACAGAATGCACCATCACAAACATGACTGAGCCCCTCTTTCCCTATACAAACACTCTACAAACACCCAATCCTCCATTCTGGACCACAAAAACAGCGGTCCCAAAATTTCCTCAAAACGGCGGTTCAGCGCCCACCCCGTGCTTAGACATGCACGGCCTTGTCTAAGCACGGGGTGGGCGTTGAACCGCCGTTTTGAGTAAATTTTGGGACCGCTATTTTTGTGGTCCAGAATGGAGGATTGGGTGTTTGTAGAGTGTTTGTATAGGGAAAGAGGGGCTCAGTCATGTTTGTGATGGTGCATTCTGTTCATAACAACATTGTACTACACATTGGAACCCCATGCTGCTTGTTCTGATGTGATTTTCAGCCATGGCTGACAATGTTATTCCCGGTCTGGCTGTCACATGTGTCACGCGCATGCACGGCCTTGTCTAAGCACGGGGTGGGCGTTGAACCGCCGTTTTGAGTAAATTTTGGGACCGCTATTTTTGTGGTCCAGAATGGAGGATTGGGTGTTTGTAGAGTGTTTGTATAGGGAAAGAGGGGCTCAGTCATGTTTGTGATGGTGCATTCTGTTCATAACAACATTGTACTACACATTGGAACCCCATGCTGCTTGTTCTGATGTGATTTTCAGCCATGGCTGACAATGTTATTCCCGGTCTGGCTGTCACATGTGTCACGCGCATGCACGGCCTTGTCTAAGCACGGGGTGGGCGTTGAACCGCCGTTTTGAGGAAATTTTGGGACCGCTGTTTTTGTGGTCCAGAATGGAGGATTGGGTGTTTGTAGAGTGTTTGTATAGGGAAAGAGGGGCTCGGTCATGTTTGTGATGGTGCATTCTGTTCATAACAACATTGTACTACACATTGGAACCCCATGCTGCTTGTTCTGATGTGATTTTCAGCCATGGCTGACAATGTTATTCCCGGTCTGGCTGTCACATGTGTCACGCGCATGCACGGCCTTGTCTAAGCACGGTGTGGGCGTTGAACCGCCGTTTTGAGTAAATTTTGGGACCGCTGTTTTTGTGGTCCAGAATGGAGGATTGGGTGTTTGTAGAGTGTTTGTATAGGGAAAGAGGGGCTCAGTCATGTTTGTGATGGTGCATTCTGTTCATAACAACATTGTACTACACATTGGAACCCCATGCTGCTTGTTCTGATGTGATTTTCAGCCATGGCTGACAATGTTATTCCCGGTCTGGCTGTCACATGTGTCACGCGCATGCACGGCCTTGTCTAAGCACGGTGTGGGCGTTGAACCGCCGTTTTGAGGAAATTTTGGGACCGCTGTTTTTGTGGTCCAGAATGGAGGATTGGGTGTTTGTAGAGTGTTTGTATAGGGAAAGAGGGGCTCAGTCATGTTTGTGATGGTGCATTCTGTTCATAACAACATTGTACTACACATTGGAACCCCATGCTGCTTGTTCTGATGTGATTTTCAGCCATGGCTGACAATGTTATTCCCGGTCTGGCTGTCACATGTGTCACGCGCATGCACGGCCTTGTCTAAGCACGGGGTGGGCGTTGAACCGCCGTTTTGAGGAAATTTTGGGACCGCTGTTTTTGTGGTCCAGAATGGAGGATTGGGTGTTTGTAGAGTGTTTGTATAGGGAAAGAGGGGCTCAGTCATGTTTGTGATGGTGCATTCTGTTCATAACAACATTGTACTACACATTGGAACCCCATGCTGCTTGTTCTGATGTGATTTTCAGCCATGGCTAACAATGTTATTCCCGGTCTGGCTGTCACATGTGTCACGCGCATGCACGGCCTTGTCTAAGCACGGGGTGGGCGTTGAACCGCCGTTTTGAGGAAATTTTGGGACCGCTATTTTTGTGGTCCAGAATGGAGGATTGGGTGTTTGTAGAGTGTTTGTATAGGGAAAGAGGGGCTCAGTCATGTTTGTGATGGTGCATTCTGTTCATAACAACATTGTACTACACATTGGAACCCCATGCTGCTTGTTCTGATGTGATTTTCAGCCATGGCTGACAATGTTATTCCCGGTCTGGCTGTCACATGTGTCACGCGCATGCACGGCCTTGTCTAAGCACGGGGTGGGCGTTGAACCGCCGTTTTGAGTAAATTTTGGGACCGCTGTTTTTGTGGTCCAGAATGGAGGATTGGGTGTTTGTAGAGTGTTTGTATAGGGAAAGAGGGGCTCAGTCATGTTTGTGATGGTGCATTCTGTTCATAACAACATTGTACTACACATTGGAACCCCATGCTGCTTGTTCTGATGTGATTTTCAGCCATGGCTGACAATGTTATTCCCGGTCTGGCTGTCACATGTGTCACGCGCATGCACGGCCTTGTCTAAGCACGGGGAGGGCGTTGAACCGCCGTTTTGAGTAAATTTCGGGACCGCTGTTTTTGTGGTCCAGAATGGAGGATTGGGTGTTTGTAGAGTGTTTGTATAGGGAAAGAGGGGCTCAGTCATGTTTGTGATGGTGCATTCTGTTCATAACAACATTGTACTACACATTGGAACCCCATGCTGCTTGTTCTGATGTGATTTTCAGCCATGGCTAACAATGTTATTCCCGGTCTGGCTGTCACATGTGTCACGCGCATGCACGGCCTTGTCTAAGCACGGTGTGGGCGTTGAACCGCCGTTTTGAGTAAATTTTGGGACCGCTATTTTTGTGGTCCAGAATGGAGGATTGGGTGTTTGTAGAGTGTTTGTATAGGGAAAGAGGGGCTCAGTCATGTTTGTGATGGTGCATTCTGTTCATAACAACATTGTACTACACATTGGAACCCCATGCTGCTTGTTCTGATGTGATTTTCAGCCATGGCTGACAATGTTATTCCCGGTCTGGTTGTCACATGTGTCACGCGCATGCACGGCCTTGTCTAAGCACGGGGTGGGCGTTGAACCGCCGTTTTGAGGAAATTTTGGGACCGCTGTTTTTGTGGTCCAGAATGGAGGATTGGGTGTTTGTAGAGTGTTTGTATAGGGAAAGAGGGGCTCAGTCATGTTTGTGATGGTGCATTCTGTTCATAACAACATTGTACTACACATTGGAACCCCATGCTGCTTGTTCTGATGTGATTTTCAGCCATGGCTGACAATGTTATTCCCGGTCTGGCTGTCACATGTGTCACGCGCATGCACGGCCTTGTCTAAGCACGGTGTGGGCGTTGAACCGCCGTTTTGAGTAAATTTTGGGACCGCTATTTTTGTGGTCCAGAATGGAGGATTGGGTGTTTGTAGAGTGTTTGTATAGGGAAAGAGGGGCTCAGTCATGTTTGTGATGGTGCATTCTGTTCATAACAACATTGTACTACACATTGGAACCCCATGCTGCTTGTTCTGATGTGATTTTCAGCCATGGCTGACAATGTTATTCCCGGTCTGGCTGTCACATGTGTCACGCGCATGCACGGCCTTGTCTAAGCACGGGGTGGGCGTTGAACCGCCGTTTTGAGGAAATTTTGGGACCGCTGTTTTTGTGGTCCAGAATGGAGGATTGGGTGTTTGTAGAGTGTTTGTATAGGGAAAGAGGGGCTCAGTCATGTTTGTGATGGTGCATTCTGTTCATAACAACATTGTACTACACATTGGAACCCCATGCTGCTTGTTCTGATGTGATTTTCAGCCATGGCTGACAATGTTATTCCCGGTCTGGCTGTCACATGTGTCACGCGCATGCACGGCCTTGTCTAAGCACGGGGTGGGCGTTGAACCGCCGTTTTGAGGAAATTTTGGGACCGCTGTTTTTGTGGTCCAGAATGGAGGATTGGGTGTTTGTAGAGTGTTTGTATAGGGAAAGAGGGGCTCAGTCATGTTTGTGATGGTGCATTCTGTTCATAACAACATTGTACTACACATTGGAACCCCATGCTGCTTGTTCTGATGTGATTTTCAGCCATGGCTAACAATGTTATTCCCGGTCTGGCTGTCACATGTGTCACGCGCATGCACGGCCTTGTCTAAGCACGGGGTGGGCGTTGAACCGCCGTTTTGAGTAAATTTTGGGACCGCTATTTTTGTGGTCCAGAATGGAGGATTGGGTGTTTGTAGAGTGTTTGTATAGGGAAAGAGGGGCTCAGTCATGTTTGTGATGGTGCATTCTGTTCATAACAACATTGTACTACACATTGGAACCCCATGCTGCTTGTTCTGATGTGATTTTCAGCCATGGCTGACAATGTTATTCCCGGTCTGGCTGTCACATGTGTCACGCGCATGCACGGCCTTGTCTAAGCACGGGGTGGGCGTTGAACCGCCGTTTTGAGTAAATTTTGGGACCGCTGTTTTTGTGGTCCAGAATGGAGGATTGGGTGTTTGTAGAGTGTTTGTATAGGGAAAGAGGGGCTCAGTCATGTTTGTGATGGTGCATTCTGTTCATAACAACATTGTACTACACATTGGAACCCCATGCTGCTTGTTCTGATGTGATTTTCAGCCATGGCTGACAATGTTATTCCCGGTCTGGCTGTCACATGTGTCACGCGCATGCACGGCCTTGTCTAAGCACGGAGAGGGCGTTGAACCGCCGTTTTGAGTAAATTTTGGGACCGCTGTTTTTGTGGTCCAGAATGGAGGATTGGGTGTTTGTAGAGTGTTTGTATAGGGAAAGAGGGGCTCAGTCATGTTTGTGATGGTGCATTCTGTTCATAACAACATTGTACTACACATTGGAACCCCATGCTGCTTGTTCTGATGTGATTTTCAGCCATGGCTAACAATGTTATTCCCGGTCTGGCTGTCACATGTGTCACGCGCATGCACGGCCTTGTCTAAGCACGGGGTGGGCGTTGAACCGCCGTTTTGAGGAAATTTTGGGACCGCTGTTTTTGTGGTCCAGAATGGAGGATTGGGTGTTTGTAGAGTGTTTGTATAGGGAAAGAGGGGCTCAGTCATGTTTGTGATGGTGCATTCTGTTCATAACAACATTGTACTACACATTGGAACCCCATGCTGCTTGTTCTGATGTGATTTTCAGCCATGGCTAACAATGTTATTCCCGGTCTGGCTGTCACATGTGTCACGCGCATGCACGGCCTTGTCTAAGCACGGGGTGGGCGTTGAACCGCCGTTTTGAGTAAATTTTGGGACCGCTATTTTTGTGGTCCAGAATGGAGGATTGGGTGTTTGTAGAGTGTTTGTATAGGGAAAGAGGGGCTCAGTCATGTTTGTGATGGTGCATTCTGTTCATAACAACATTGTACTACACATTGGAACCCCATGCTGCTTGTTCTGATGTGATTTTCAGCCATGGCTAACAATGTTATTCCCGGTCTGGCTGTCACATGTGTCACGCGCATGCACGGCCTTGTCTAAGCACGGGGTGGGCGTTGAACCGCCGTTTTGAGGAAATTGTGGGACCGCTGTTTTTGTGGTCCAGAATGGAGGATTGGGTGTTTGTAGAGTGTTTGTATAGGGAAAGAGGGGCTCAGTCATGTTTGTGATGGTGCATTCTGTTCATAACAACATTGTACTACACATTGGAACCCCATGCTGCTTGTTCTGATGTGATTTTCAGCCATGGCTGACAATGTTATTCCCGGTCTGGCTGTCACATGTGTCACGCGCATGCACGGCCTTGTCTAAGCATGGGGTGGGCGTTGAACCGCCGTTTTGAGGAAATTTTGGGACCGCTGTTTTTGTGGTCCAGAATGGAGGATTGGGTGTTTGTAGAGTGTTTGTATAGGGAAAGAGGGGCTCAGTCATGTTTGTGATGGTGCATTCTGTTCATAACAACATTGTACTACACATTGGAACCCCATGCTGCTTGTTCTGATGTGATTTTCAGCCATGGCTAACAATGTTATTCCCGGTCTGGCTGTCACATGTGTCACGCGCATGCACGGCCTTGTCTAAGCACGGGGTGGGCGTTGAACCGCCGTTTTGAGGAAATTTTGGGACCGCTGTTTTTGTGGTCCAGAATGGAGGATTGGGTGTTTGTAGAGTGTTTGTATAGGGAAAGAGGGGCTCAGTCATGTTTGTGATGGTGCATTCTGTTCATAACAACATTGTACTACACATTGGAACCCCATGCTGCTTGTTCTGATGTGATTTTCAGCCATGGCTAACAATGTTATTCCCGGTCTGGCTGTCACATGTGTCACGCGCATGCACGGCCTTGTCTAAGCACGGGATGGGCGTTGAACCGCCGTTTTGAGGAAATTTTGGGACCGCTGTTTTTGTGGTCCAGAATGGAGGATTGGGTGTTTGTAGAGTGTTTGTATAGGGAAAGAGGGGCTCAGTCATGTTTGTGATGGTGCATTCTGTTCATAACAACATTGTACTACACATTGGAACCCCATGCTGCTTGTTCTGATGTGATTTTCAGCCATGGCTGACAATGTTATTCCCGGTCTGGCTGTCACATGTGTCACGCGCATGCACGGCCTTGTCTAAGCACGGGGTGGGCGCTGAACCGCCGTTTTGAGGAAATTTTGGGACCGCTGTTTTTGTGGTCCAGAATGGAGGATTGGGTGTTTGTAGAGTGTTTGTATAGGGAAAGAGGGGCTCAGTCATGTTTGTGATGGTGCATTCTGTTCATAACAACATTGTACTACACATTGGAACCCCATGCTGCTTGTTCTGATGTGATTTTCAGCCATGGCTAACAATGTTATTCCCGGTCTGGCTGTCACGCGCATGCACGGCCTTGTCTAAGCACGGGGTGGGCGTTGAACCGCCGTTTTGAGGAAATTTTGGGACCGCTATTTTTGTGGTCCAGAATGGAGGATTGGGTGTTTGTAGAGTGTTTGTATAGGGAAAGAGGGGCTCAGTCATGTTTGTGATGGTGCATTCTGTTCATAACAACATTGTACTACACATTGGAACCCCATGCTGCTTGTTCTGATGTGATTTTCAGCCATGGCTGACAATGTTATTCCCGGTCTGGCTGTCACATGTGTCACGCGCATGCACGGCCTTGTCTAAGCACGGTGTGGGCGTTGAACCGCCGTTTTGAGTAAATTTTGGGACCGCTGTTTTTGTGGTCCAGAATGGAGGATTGGGTGTTTGTAGAGTGTTTGTATAGGGAAAGAGGGGCTCAGTCATGTTTGTGATGGTGCATTCTGTTCATAACAACATTGTACTACACATTGGAACCCCATGCTGCTTGTTCTGATGTGATTTTCAGCCATGGCTGACAATGTTATTCCCGGTCTGGCTGTCACATGTGTCACGCGCATGCACGGCCTTGTCTAAGCATGGGGTGGGCGTTGAACCGCCGTTTTGAGGAAATTTTGGGACCGCTGTTTTTGTGGTCCAGAATGGAGGATTGGGTGTTTGTAGAGTGTTTGTATAGGGAAAGAGGGGCTCAGTCATGTTTGTGATGGTGCATTCTGTTCATAACAACATTGTACTACACATTGGAACCCCATGCTGCTTGTTCTGATGTGATTTTCAGCCATGGCTAACAATGTTATTCCCGGTCTGGCTGTCACATGTGTCACGCGCATGCACGGCCTTGTCTAAGCACGGGATGGGCGTTGAACCGCCGTTTTGAGGAAATTTTGGGACCGCTGTTTTTGTGGTCCAGAATGGAGGATTGGGTGTTTGTAGAGTGTTTGTATAGGGAAAGAGGGGCTCAGTCATGTTTGTGATGGTGCATTCTGTTCATAACAACATTGTACTACACATTGGAACCCCATGCTGCTTGTTCTGATGTGATTTTCAGCCATGGCTGACAATGTTATTCCCGGTCTGGCTGTCACATGTGTCACGCGCATGCACGGCCTTGTCTAAGCACGGGGTGGGCGCTGAACCGCCGTTTTGAGGAAATTTTGGGACCGCTGTTTTTGTGGTCCAGAATGGAGGATTGGGTGTTTGTAGAGTGTTTGTATAGGGAAAGAGGGGCTCAGTCATGTTTGTGATGGTGCATTCTGTTCATAACAACATTGTACTACACATTGGAACCCCATGCTGCTTGTTCTGATGTGATTTTCAGCCATGGCTAACAATGTTATTCCCGGTCTGGCTGTCACGCGCATGCACGGCCTTGTCTAAGCACGGGGTGGGCGTTGAACCGCCGTTTTGAGGAAATTTTGGGACCGCTATTTTTGTGGTCCAGAATGGAGGATTGGGTGTTTGTAGAGTGTTTGTATAGGGAAAGAGGGGCTCAGTCATGTTTGTGATGGTGCATTCTGTTCATAACAACATTGTACTACACATTGGAACCCCATGCTGCTTGTTCTGATGTGATTTTCAGCCATGGCTGACAATGTTATTCCCGGTCTGGCTGTCACATGTGTCACGCGCATGCACGGCCTTGTCTAAGCACGGTGTGGGCGTTGAACCGCCGTTTTGAGTAAATTTTGGGACCGCTGTTTTTGTGGTCCAGAATGGAGGATTGGGTGTTTGTAGAGTGTTTGTATAGGGAAAGAGGGGCTCAGTCATGTTTGTGATGGTGCATTCTGTTCATAACAACATTGTACTACACATTGGAACCCCATGCTGCTTGTTCTGATGTGATTTTCAGCCATGGCTGACAATGTTATTCCCGGTCTGGCTGTCACATGTGTCACGCGCATGCACGGCCTTGTCTAAGCACGGTGTGGGCGTTGAACCGCCGTTTTGAGTAAATTTTGGGACCGCTGTTTTTGTGGTCCAGAATGGAGGATTGGGTGTTTGTAGAGTGTTTGTATAGGGAAAGAGGGGCTCAGTCATGTTTGTGATGGTGCATTCTGTTCATAACAACATTGTACTACACATTGGAACCCCATGCTGCTTGTTCTGATGTGATTTTCAGCCATGGCTGACAATGTTATTCCCGGTCTGGCTGTCACATGTGTCACGCGCATGCACGGCCTTGTCTAAGCACGGGGTGGGCGTTGAACCGCCGTTTTGAGTAAATTTTGGGACCGCTGCTTTTGTGGTCCAGAATGGAGGATTGGGTGTTTGTAGAGTGTTTGTATAGGGAAAGAGGGGCTCAGTCATGTTTGTGATGGTGCATTCTGTTCATAACAACATTGTACTACACATTGGAACCCCATGCTGCTTGTTCTGATGTGATTTTCAGCCATGGCTAACAATGTTATTCCCGGTCTGGCTGTCACATGTGTCACGCGCATGCACGGCCTTGTCTAAGCACGGGGTGGGCGTTGAACCGCCGTTTTGAGGAAATTTTGGGACCGCTATTTTTGTGGTCCAGAATGGAGGATTGGGTGTTTGTAGAGTGTTTGTATAGGGAAAGAGGGGCTCAGTCATGTTTGTGATGGTGCATTCTGTTCATAACAACATTGTACTACACATTGGAACCCCATGCTGCTTGTTCTGATGTGATTTTCAGCCATGGCTGACAATGTTATTCCCGGTCTGGCTGTCACATGTGTCACGCGCATGCACGGCCTTGTCTAAGCACGGGGTGGGCGTTGAACCGCCGTTTTGAGTAAATTTTGGGACCGCTGTTTTTGTGGTCCAGAATGGAGGATTGGGTGTTTGTAGAGTGTTTGTATAGGGAAAGAGGGGCTCAGTCATGTTTGTGATGGTGCATTCTGTTCATAACAACATTGTACTACACATTGGAACCCCATGCTGCTTGTTCTGATGTGATTTTCAGCCATGGCTGACAATGTTATTCCCGGTCTGGCTGTCACATGTGTCACGCGCATGCACGGCCTTGTCTAAGCACGGGGTGGGCGTTGAACCGCCGTTTTGAGTAAATTTTGGGACCGCTGTTTTTGTGGTCCAGAATGGAGGATTGGGTGTTTGTAGAGTGTTTGTATAGGGAAAGAGGGGCTCAGTCATGTTTGTGATGGTGCATTCTGTTCATAACAACATTGTACTACACATTGGAACCCCATGCTGCTTGTTCTGATGTGATTTTCAGCCATGGCTAACAATGTTATTCCCGGTCTGGCTGTCACATGTGTCACGCGCATGCACGGCCTTGTCTAAGCACGGTGTGGGCGTTGAACCGCCGTTTTGAGTAAATTTTGGGACCGCTGTTTTTGTGGTCCAGAATGGAGGATTGGGTGTTTGTAGAGTGTTTGTATAGGGAAAGAGGGGCTCAGTCATGTTTGTGATGGTGCATTCTGTTCATAACAACATTGTACTACACATTGGAACCCCATGCTGCTTGTTCTGATGTGATTTTCAGCCATGGCTGACAATGTTATTCCCGGTCTGGCTGTCACATGTGTCACGCGCATGCACGGCCTTGTCTAAGCACGGGGTGGGCGTTGAACCGCCGTTTTGAGTAAATTTTGGGACCGCTGTTTTTGTGGTCCAGAATGGAGGATTGGGTGTTTGTAGAGTGTTTGTATAGGGAAAGAGGGGCTCAGTCATGTTTGTGATGGTGCATTCTGTTCATAACAACATTGTACTACACATTGGAACCCCATGCTGCTTGTTCTGATGTGATTTTCAGCCATGGCTGACAATGTTATTCCCGGTCTGGCTGTCACATGTGTCACGCGCATGCACGGCCTTGTCTAAGCACGGGGTGGGCGTTGAACCGCCGTTTTGAGTAAATTTTGGGACCGCTGTTTTTGTGGTCCAGAATGGAGGATTGGGTGTTTGTAGAGTGTTTGTATAGGGAAAGAGGGGCTCAGTCATGTTTGTGATGGTGCATTCTGTTCATAACAACATTGTACTACACATTGGAACCCCATGCTGCTTGTTCTGATGTGATTTTCAGCCATGGCTGACAATGTTATTCCCGGTCTGGCTGTCACATGTGTCACGCGCATGCACGGCCTTGTCTAAGCACGGGGTGGGCGTTGAACCGCCGTTTTGAGTAAATTTTGGGACCGCTGTTTTTGTGGTCCAGAATGGAGGATTGGGTGTTTGTAGAGTGTTTGTATAGGGAAAGAGGGGCTCAGTCATGTTTTTGATGGTGATTCTGTTCATAACAACATTGTACTACACATTGGAACCCCATGCTGCTTGTTCTGATGTGATTTTCAGCCATGGCTAACAATGTTATTCCCGGTCTGGCTGTCACATGTGTCACGCGCATGCACGGCCTTGTCTAAGCACGGTGTGGGCGTTGAACCGCCGTTTTGAGTAAATTTTGGGACCGCTATTTTTGTGGTCCAGAATGGAGGATTGGGTGTTTGTAGAGTGTTTGTATAGGGAAAGAGGGGCTCAGTCATGTTTGTGATGGTGCATTCTGTTCATAACAACATTGTACTACACATTGGAACCCCATGCTGCTTGTTCTGATGTGATTTTCAGCCATGGCTGACAATGTTATTCCCGGTCTGGCTGTCACATGTGTCACGCGCATGCACGGCCTTGTCTAAGCACGGGGTGGGCGTTGAACCGCCGTTTTGAGTAAACTTTTGGGACCGCTGTTTTTGTGGTCCAGAATGGAGGATTGGGTGTTTGTAGAGTGTTTGTATAGGGAAAGAGGGGCTCAGTCATGTTTGTGATGGTGCATTCTGTTCATAACAACATTGTACTACACATTGGAACCCCATGCTGCTTGTTCTGATGTGATTTTCAGCCATGGCTAACAATGTTATTCCCGGTCTGGCTGTCACATGTGTCACGCGCATGCACGGCCTTGTCTAAGCACGGGGTGGGCGTTGAACCGCCGTTTTGAGTAAATTTTGGGACCGCTGTTTTTGTGGTCCAGAATGGAGGATTGGGTGTTTGTAGAGTGTTTGTATAGGGAAAGAGGGGCTCAGTCATGTTTGTGATGGTGCATTCTGTTCATAACAACATTGTACTACACATTGGAACCCCATGCTGCTTGTTCTGATGTGATTTTCAGCCATGGCTAACAATGTTATTCCCGGTCTGGCTGTCACATGTGTCACGCGCATGCACGGCCTTGTCTAAGCACGGGGTGGGCGTTGAACCGCCGTTTTGAGTAAATTTTGGGACCGCTGTTTTTGTGGTCCAGAATGGAGGATTGGGTGTTTGTAGAGTGTTTGTATAGGGAAAGAGGGGCTCAGTCATGTTTGTGATGGTGCATTCTGTTCATAACAACATTGTACTACACATTGGAACCCCATGCTGCTTGTTCTGATGTGATTTTCAGCCATGGCTGACAATGTTATTCCCGGTCTGGCTGTCACATGTGTCACGCGCATGCACGGCCTTGTCTAAGCACGGGGTGGGCGTTGAACCGCCGTTTTGAGTAAATTTTTGGGACCGCTGTTTTTGTGGTCCAGAATGGAGGATTGGGTGTTTGTAGAGTGTTTGTATAGGGAAAGAGGGGCTCAGTCATGTTTGTGATGGTGCATTCTGTTCATAACAACATTGTACTACACATTGGAACCCCATGCTGCTTGTTCTGATGTGATTTTCAGCCATGGCTAACAATGTTATTCCCGGTCTGGCTGTCACATGTGTCACGCGCATGCACGGCCTTGTCTAAGCACGGGGTGGGCGTTGAACCGCCGTTTTGAGTAAATTTTGGGACCGCTGTTTTTGTGGTCCAGAATGGAGGATTGGGTGTTTGTAGAGTGTTTGTATAGGGAAAGAGGGGCTCAGTCATGTTTGTGATGGTGCATTCTGTTCATAACAACATTGTACTACACATTGGAACCCCATGCTGCTTGTTCTGATGTGATTTTCAGCCATGGCTAACAATGTTATTCCCGGTCTGGCTGTCACATGTGTCACGCGCATGCACGGCCTTGTCTAAGCACGGGGTGGGCGTTGAACCGCCGTTTTGAGTAAATTTTGGGACCGCTGCTTTTGTGGTCCAGAATGGAGGATTGGGTGTTTGTAGAGTGTTTGTATAGGGAAAGAGGGGCTCAGTCATGTTTGTGATGGTGCATTCTGTTCATAACAACATTGTACTACACATTGGAACCCCATGCTGCTTGTTCTGATGTGATTTTCAGCCATGGCTAGCAATGTTATTCCCGGTCTGGCTGTCACGCGCATGCACGGCCTTGTCTAAGCACGGGGTGGGCGTTGAACCGCCGTTTTGAGGAAATTTTGGGACCGCTGTTTTTGTGGTCCAGAATGGAGGATTGGGTGTTTGTAGAGTGTTTGTATAGGGAAAGAGGGGCTCAGTCATGTTTGTGATGGTGCATTCTGTTCATAACAACATTGTACTACACATTGGAACCCCATGCTGCTTGTTCTGATGTGATTTTCAGCCATGGCTAACAATGTTATTCCCGGTCTGGCTGTCACATGTGTCACGCGCATGCACGGCCTTGTCTAAGCATGGGGTGGGCGTTGAACCGCCGTTTTGAGGAAATTTTGGGACCGCTGTTTTTGTGGTCCAGAATGGAGGATTGGGTGTTTGTAGAGTGTTTGTATAGGGAAAGAGGGGCTCAGTCATGTTTGTGATGGTGCATTCTGTTCATAACAACATTGTACTACACATTGGAACCCCATGCTGCTTGTTCTGATGTGATTTTCAGCCATGGCTAACAATGTTATTCCCGGTCTGGCTGTCACATGTGTCACGCGCATGCACGGCCTTGTCTAAGCACGGGGTGGGCGTTGAACCGCCGTTTTGAGGAAATTTTGGGACCGCTGTTTTTGTGGTCCAGAATGGAGGATTGGGTGTTTGTAGAGTGTTTGTATAGGGAAAGAGGGGCTCAGTCATGTTTGTGATGGTGCATTCTGTTCATAACAACATTGTACTACACATTGGAACCCCATGCTGCTTGTTCTGATGTGATTTTCAGCCATGGCTGACAATGTTATTCCCGGTCTGGCTGTCACATGTGTCACGCGCATGCACGGCCTTGTCTAAGCACGGGGTGGGCGTTGAACCGCCGTTTTGAGGAAATTTTGGGACCGCTGTTTTTGTGGTCCAGAATGGAGGATTGGGTGTTTGTAGAGTGTTTGTATAGGGAAAGAGGGGCTCAGTCATGTTTGTGATGGTGCATTCTGTTCATAACAACATTGTACTACACATTGGAACCCCATGCTGCTTGTTCTGATGTGATTTTCAGCCATGGCTGACAATGTTATTCCCGGTCTGGCTGTCACATGTGTCACGCGCATGCACGGCCTTGTCTAAGCACGGGGTGGGCGTTGAACCGCCGTTTTGAGTAAATTTTGGGACCGCTGTTTTTGTGGTCCAGAATGGAGGATTGGGTGTTTGTAGAGTGTTTGTATAGGGAAAGAGGGGCTCAGTCATGTTTGTGATGGTGCATTCTGTTCATAACAACATTGTACTACACATTGGAACCCCATGCTGCTTGTTCTGATGTGATTTTCAGCCATGGCTGACAATGTTATTCCCGGTCTGGCTGTCACATGTGTCACGCGCATGCACGGCCTTGTCTAAGCACGGTGTGGGCGTTGAACCGCCGTTTTGAGTAAATTTTGGGACCGCTGTTTTTGTGGTCCAGAATGGAGGATTGGGTGTTTGTAGAGTGTTTGTATAGGGAAAGAGGGGCTCAGTCATGTTTGTGATGGTGCATTCTGTTCATAACAACATTGTACTACACATTGGAACCCCATGCTGCTTGTTCTGATGTGATTTTCAGCCATGGCTAACAATGTTATTCCCGGTCTGGCTGTCACATGTGTCACGCGCATGCACGGCCTTGTCTAAGCACGGTGTGGGCGTTGAACCGCCGTTTTGAGTAAATTTTGGGACCGCTGTTTTTGTGGTCCAGAATGGAGGATTGGGTGTTTGTAGAGTGTTTGTATAGGGAAAGAGGGGCCCAGTCATGTTTGTGATGGTGCATTCTGTACATAACAACATTGTACTACACATTGGAACCCCATGCTGCTTGTTCTGATGTGATTTTCAGCCATGGCTGACAATGTTATTCCCGGTCTGGCTGTCACATGTGTCACGCGCATGCACGGCCTTGTCTAAGCACGGGGTGGGCGTTGAACCGCCGTTTTGAGGAAATTTTGGGACCGCTGTTTTTGTGGTCCAGAATGGAGGATTGGGTGTTTGTAGAGTGTTTGTATAGGGAAAGAGGGGCTCAGTCATGTTTGTGATGGTGCATTCTGTTCATAACAACATTGTACTACACATTGGAACCCCATGCTGCTTGTTCTGATGTGATTTTCAGCCATGGCTAACAATGTTATTCCCGGTCTGGCTGTCACATGTGTCACGCGCATGCACGGCCTTGTCTAAGCACGGTGTGGGCGTTGAACCGCCGTTTTGAGTAAATTTTGGGACCGCTATTTTTGTGGTCCAGAATGGAGGATTGGGTGTTTGTAGAGTGTTTGTATAGGGAAACAGGGGCTCAGTCATGTTTGTGATGGTGCATTCTGTTCATAACAACATTGTACTACACATTGGAACCCCATGCTGCTTGTTCTGATGTGATTTTCAGCCATGGCTGACAATGTTATTCCCGGTCTGGCTGTCACATGTGTCACGCGCATGCACGGCCTTGTCTAAGCACGGTGTGGGCGTTGAACCGCCGTTTTGAGTAAATTTTTGGGACCGATGTTTTTGTGGTCCAGAATGGAGGATTGGGTGTTTGTAGAGTGTTTGTATAGGGAAAGAGGGGCTCAGTCATGTTTGTGATGGTGCATTCTGTTCATAACAACATTGTACTACACATTGGAACCCCATGCTGCTTGTTCTGATGTGATTTTCAGCCATGGCTGACAATGTTATTCCCGGTCTGGCTGTCACATGTGTCACGCGCATGCACGGCCTTGTCTAAGCACGGGGTGGGCGTTGAACCGCCGTTTTGAGTAAATTTTGGGACCGCTGTTTTTGTGGTCCAGAATGGAGGATTGGGTGTTTGTAGAGTGTTTGTATAGGGAAAGAGGGGCTCAGTCATGTTTGTGATGGTGCATTCTGTTCATAACAACATTGTACTACACATTGGAACCCCATGCTGCTTGTTCTGATGTGATTTTCAGCCATGGCTGACAATGTTATTCCCGGTCTGGCTGTCACATGTGTCACGCGCATGCACGGCCTTGTCTAAGCACGGTGTGGGCGTTGAACCGCCGTTTTGAGTAAATTTTGGGACCGCTGTTTTTGTGGTCCAGAATGGAGGATTGGGTGTTTGTAGAGTGTTTGTATAGGGAAAGAGGGGCTCAGTCATGTTTGTGATGGTGCATTCTGTTCATAACAACATTGTACTACACATTGGAACCCCATGCTGCTTGTTCTGATGTGATTTTCAGCCATGGCTAACAATGTTATTCCCGGTCTGGCTGTCACATGTGTCACGCGCATGCACGGCCTTGTCTAAGCACGGGGTGGGCGTTGAACCGCCGTTTTGAGTAAATTTTGGGACCGCTGTTTTTGTGGTCCAGAATGGAGGATTGGGTGTTTGTAGAGTGTTTGTATAGGGAAAGAGGGGCTCAGTCATGTTTGTGATGGTGCATTCTGTTCATAACAACATTGTACTACACATTGGAACCCCATGCTGCTTGTTCTGATGTGATTTTCAGCCATGGCTGACAATGTTATTCCCGGTCTGGCTGTCACATGTGTCACGCGCATGCACGGCCTTGTCTAAGCACGGGGTGGGCGTTGAACCGCCGTTTTGAGTAAATTTTGGGACCGCTGCTTTTGTGGTCCAGAATGGAGGATTGGGTGTTTGTAGAGTGTTTGTATAGGGAAAGAGGGGCTCAGTCATGTTTGTGATGGTGCATTCTGTTCATAACAACATTGTACTACACATTGGAACCCCATGCTGCTTGTTCTGATGTGATTTTCAGCCATGGCTAACAATGTTATTCCCGGTCTGGCTGTCACATGTGTCACGCGCATGCACGGCCTTGTCTAAGCACGGGGTGGGCGTTGAACCGCCGTTTTGAGGAAATTTTGGGACCGCTATTTTTGTGGTCCAGAATGGAGGATTGGGTGTTTGTAGAGTGTTTGTATAGGGAAAGAGGGGCTCAGTCATGTTTGTGATGGTGCATTCTGTTCATAACAACATTGTACTACACATTGGAACCCCATGCTGCTTGTTCTGATGTGATTTTCAGCCATGGCTAACAATGTTATTCCCGGTCTGGCTGTCACATGTGTCACGCGCATGCACGGCCTTGTCTAAGCACGGGGTGGGCGTTGAACCGCCGTTTTGAGTAAATTTTGGGACCGCTGTTTTTGTGGTCCAGAATGGAGGATTGGGTGTTTGTAGAGTGTTTGTATAGGGAAAGAGGGGCTCAGTCATGTTTGTGATGGTGCATTCTGTTCATAACAACATTGTACTACACATTGGAACCCCATGCTGCTTGTTCTGATGTGATTTTCAGCCATGGCTAACAATGTTATTCCCGGTCTGGCTGTCACATGTGTCACGCGCATGCACGGCCTTGTCTAAGCACGGTGTGGGCGTTGAACCGCCGTTTTGAGTAAATTTTGGGACCGCTATTTTTGTGGTCCAGAATGGAGGATTGGGTGTTTGTAGAGTGTTTGTATAGGGAAACAGGGGCTCAGTCATGTTTGTGATGGTGCATTCTGTTCATAACAACATTGTACTACACATTGGAACCCCATGCTGCTTGTTCTGATGTGATTTTCAGCCATGGCTGACAATGTTATTCCCGGTCTGGCTGTCACATGTGTCACGCGCATGCACGGCCTTGTCTAAGCACGGTGTGGGCGTTGAACCGCCGTTTTGAGTAAATTTTTGGGACCGATGTTTTTGTGGTCCAGAATGGAGGATTGGGTGTTTGTAGAGTGTTTGTATAGGGAAAGAGGGGATCAGTCATGTTTGTGATGGTGCATTCTGTTCATAACAACATTGTACTACACATTGGAACCCCATGCTGCTTGTTCTGATGTGATTTTCAGCCATGGCTAACAATGTTATTCCCGGTCTGGCTGTCACATGTGTCACGCGCATGCACGGCCTTGTCTAAGCATGGGGTGGGCGTTGAACCGCCGTTTTGAGTAAATTTTGGGACCGCTGTTTTTGTGGTCCAGAATGGAGGATTGGGTGTTTGTAGAGTGTTTGTATAGGGAAAGAGGGGCTCAGTCATGTTTGTGATGGTGCATTCTGTTCATAACAACATTGTACTACACATTGGAACCCCATGCTGCTTGTTCTGATGTGATTTTCAGCCATGGCTAACAATGTTATTCCCGGTCTGGCTGTCACATGTGTCACGCGCATGCACGGCCTTGTCTAAGCACGGGGTGGGCGTTGAACCGCCGTTTTGAGTAAATTTTGGGACCGCTGTTTTTGTGGTCCAGAATGGAGGATTGGGTGTTTGTAGAGTGTTTGTATAGGGAAAGAGGGGCTCAGTCATGTTTGTGATGGTGCATTCTGTTCATAACAACATTGTACTACACATTGGAACCCCATGCTGCTTGTTCTGATGTGATTTTCAGCCATGGCTAACAATGTTATTCCCGGTCTGGCTGTCACATGTGTCACGCGCATGCACGGCCTTGTCTAAGCATGGGGTGGGCGTTGAACCGCCGTTTTGAGGAAATTTTGGGACCGCTGTTTTTGTGGTCCAGAATGGAGGATTGGGTGTTTGTAGAGTGTTTGTATAGGGAAAGAGGGGCTCAGTCATGTTTGTGATGGTGCATTCTGTTCATAACAACATTGTACTACACATTGGAACCCCATGCTGCTTGTTCTGATGTGATTTTCAGCCATGGCTGACAATGTTATTCCCGGTCTGGCTGTCACATGTGTCACGCGCATGCACGGCCTTGTCTAAGCACGGGGTGGGCGTTGAACCGCCGTTTTGAGTAAATTTTGGGACCGCTGCTTTTGTGGTCCAGAATGGAGGATTGGGTGTTTGTAGAGTGTTTGTATAGGGAAAGAGGGGCTCAGTCATGTTTGTGATGGTGCATTCTGTTCATAACAACATTGTACTACACATTGGAACCCCATGCTGCTTGTTCTGATGTGATTTTCAGCCATGGCTAACAATGTTATTCCCGGTCTGGCTGTCACATGTGTCACGCGCATGCACGGCCTTGTCTAAGCACGGGGTGGGCGTTGAACCGCCGTTTTGAGGAAATTTTGGGACCGCTATTTTTGTGGTCCAGAATGGAGGATTGGGTGTTTGTAGAGTGTTTGTATAGGGAAAGAGGGGCTCAGTCATGTTTGTGATGGTGCATTCTGTTCATAACAACATTGTACTACACATTGGAACCCCATGCTGCTTGTTCTGATGTGATTTTCAGCCATGGCTAACAATGTTATTCCCGGTCTGGCTGTCACATGTGTCACGCGCATGCACGGCCTTGTCTAAGCACGGGGTGGGCGTTGAACCGCCGTTTTGAGTAAATTTTGGGACCGCTGTTTTTGTGGTCCAGAATGGAGGATTGGGTGTTTGTAGAGTGTTTGTATAGGGAAAGAGGGGCTCAGTCATGTTTGTGATGGTGCATTCTGTTCATAACAACATTGTACTACACATTGGAACCCCATGCTGCTTGTTCTGATGTGATTTTCAGCCATGGCTAACAATGTTATTCCCGGTCTGGCTGTCACATGTGTCACGCGCATGCACGGCCTTGTCTAAGCACGGTGTGGGCGTTGAACCGCCGTTTTGAGTAAATTTTGGGACCGCTATTTTTGTGGTCCAGAATGGAGGATTGGGTGTTTGTAGAGTGTTTGTATAGGGAAACAGGGGCTCAGTCATGTTTGTGATGGTGCATTCTGTTCATAACAACATTGTACTACACATTGGAACCCCATGCTGCTTGTTCTGATGTGATTTTCAGCCATGGCTGACAATGTTATTCCCGGTCTGGCTGTCACATGTGTCACGCGCATGCACGGCCTTGTCTAAGCACGGTGTGGGCGTTGAACCGCCGTTTTGAGTAAATTTTTGGGACCGATGTTTTTGTGGTCCAGAATGGAGGATTGGGTGTTTGTAGAGTGTTTGTATAGGGAAAGAGGGGATCAGTCATGTTTGTGATGGTGCATTCTGTTCATAACAACATTGTACTACACATTGGAACCCCATGCTGCTTGTTCTGATGTGATTTTCAGCCATGGCTAACAATGTTATTCCCGGTCTGGCTGTCACATGTGTCACGCGCATGCACGGCCTTGTCTAAGCATGGGGTGGGCGTTGAACCGCCGTTTTGAGTAAATTTTGGGACCGCTGTTTTTGTGGTCCAGAATGGAGGATTGGGTGTTTGTAGAGTGTTTGTATAGGGAAAGAGGGGCTCAGTCATGTTTGTGATGGTGCATTCTGTTCATAACAACATTGTACTACACATTGGAACCCCATGCTGCTTGTTCTAATGTGATTTTCAGCCATGGCTAACAATGTTATTCCCGGTCTGGCTGTCACATGTGTCACGCGCATGCACGGCCTTGTCTAAGCACGGGGTGGGCGTTGAACCGCCGTTTTGAGTAAATTTTGGGACCGCTGTTTTTGTGGTCCAGAATGGAGGATTGGGTGTTTGTAGAGTGTTTGTATAGGGAAAGAGGGGCTCAGTCATGTTTGTGATGGTGCATTCTGTTCATAACAACATTGTACTACACATTGGAACCCCATGCTGCTTGTTCTGATGTGATTTTCAGCCATGGCTAACAATGTTATTCCCGGTCTGGCTGTCACATGTGTCACGCGCATGCACGGCCTTGTCTAAGCATGGGGTGGGCGTTGAACCGCCGTTTTGAGGAAATTTTGGGACCGCTGTTTTTGTGGTCCAGAATGGAGGATTGGGTGTTTGTAGAGTGTTTGTATAGGGAAAGAGGGGCTCAGTCATGTTTGTGATGGTGCATTCTGTTCATAACAACATTGTACTACACATTGGAACCCCATGCTGCTTGTTCTGATGTGATTTTCAGCCATGGCTAACAATGTTATTCCCGGTCTGGCTGTCACGCGCATGCACGGCCTTGTCTAAGCACGGGGTGGGCGTTGAACCGCCGTTTTGAGTAAATTTTGGGACCGCTATTTTTGTGGTCCAGAATGGAGGATTGGGTGTTTGTAGAGTGTTTGTATAGGGAAAGAGGGGCTCAGTCATGTTTGTGATGGTGCATTCTGTTCATAACAACATTGTACTACACATTGGAACCCCATGCTGCTTGTTCTGATGTGATTTTCAGCCATGGCTGACAATGTTATTCCCGGTCTGGCTGTCACATGTGTCACGCGCATGCACGGCCTTGTCTAAGCACGGGGTGGGCGTTGAACCGCCGTTTTGAGTAAATTTTGGGACCGCTGTTTTTGTGGTCCAGAATGGAGGATTGGGTGTTTGTAGAGTGTTTGTATAGGGAAAGAGGGGCTCAGTCATGTTTGTGATGGTGCATTCTGTTCATAACAACATTGTACTACACATTGGAACCCCATGCTGCTTGTTCTGATGTGATTTTCAGCCATGGCTAACAATGTTATTCCCGGTCTGGCTGTCACATGTGTCACGCGCATGCACGGCCTTGTCTAAGCATGGGGTGGGCGTTGAACCGCCGTTTTGAGGAAATTTTGGGACCGCTGTTTTTGTGGTCCAGAATGGAGGATTGGGTGTTTGTAGAGTGTTTGTATAGGGAAAGAGGGGATCAGTCATGTTTGTGATGGTGCATTCTGTTCATAACAACATTGTACTACACATTGGAACCCCATGCTGCTTGTTCTGATGTGATTTTCAGCCATGGCTAACAATGTTATTCCCGGTCTGGCTGTCACATGTGTCACGCGCATGCACGGCCTTGTCTAAGCACGGGGTGGGCGTTGAACCGCCGTTTTGAGGAAATATTGGGACCGCTGTTTTTGTGGTCCAGAATGGAGGATTGGGTGTTTGTAGAGTGTTTGTATAGGGAAAGAGGGGCTCAGTCATGTTTGTGATGGTGCATTCTGTTCATAACAACATTGTACTACACATTGGAACCCCATGCTGCTTGTTCTGATGTGATTTTCAGCCATGGCTGACAATGTTATTCCCGGTCTGGCTGTCACATGTGTCACGCGCATGCACGGCCTTGTCTAAGCACGGGGTGGGCGTTGAACCGCCGTTTTGAGTAAATTTTGGGACCGCTGTTTTTGTGGTCCAGAATGGAGGATTGGGTGTTTGTAGAGTGTTTGTATAGGGAAAGAGGGGCTCAGTCATGTTTGTGATGGTGCATTCTGTTCATAACAACATTGTACTACACATTGGAACCCCATGCTGCTTGTTCTGATGTGATTTTCAGCCATGGCTGACAATGTTATTCCCGGTCTGGCTGTCACATGTGTCACGCGCATGCACGGCCTTGTCTAAGCACGGGGTGGGCGTTGAACCGCCGTTTTGAGTAAATTTTGGGACCGCTGTTTTTGTGGTCCAGAATGGAGGAT
Organism: Eutreptiella sp. 'Long Island Sound 2002'; assembly: GCA_964036045.1. NCBI lineage: Eukaryota > Euglenozoa > Euglenophyceae > Eutreptiales > Eutreptiaceae > Eutreptiella > Eutreptiella sp. 'Long Island Sound 2002'. The sequence goes on from OZ038392.1 coordinate 6,429,314, forward strand.
TGGGTGTTTGTAGAGTGTTTGTATAGGGAAAGAGGGGCTCAGTCATGTTTGTGATGGTGCATTCTGTTCATAACAACATTGTACTACACATTGGAACCCCATGCTGCTTGTTCTGATGTGATTTTCAGCCATGGCTAACAATGTTATTCCCGGTCTGGCTGTCACATGTGTCACGCGCATGCACGGCCTTGTCTAAGCACGGGGTGGGCGTTGGACCGCCGTTTTGGCCTCAATTCTGGGACTGTGACCGTGCTTGCGCAAGGGGGGGGGGGGGGTAGGCCGCTCCTAGTGATCCGCTGTCCGACCCGTGGCACCCTCGCCCCAAGTGCAATCGCAAGGGGGGGCGCCCAGAGACAGAACCTGGGGCTGTGCCATGGCTTAGTGGCGGATGCTGCCGATACCGGGGAGGCGGGGGGGGGGGGGCGGGGGACAGAGCTGTGTGGGCAGCAAAAACAGTCAAACGACCCCGGCAACAACCAGCACAACCCCCAATACGCCAAATACTGGGCGCCGCTGACGCGCAAACGGCACATCCCGCCACCTCCAGCACAGCCCCCGGCACACCAACGACTGGGCTCCGCGAACGCGGAAACGACACCAGCAGGAGCACCGGCCGCAGCGGCCGACAGAACGCAGCGACCCGACGCAACATGCGAAGGGACGAACGGGTGACTGTCCAGGGCCCCGTAATGGAGCAACAACCCGACGGAATGTCACACGGGGGCAGGGGGGTATTAGACCGGCTGATAACCATCGGAGGACCCCCCCCCCATGGACCCCCCCCCCCCGGACCCAGATTTCATGGCAGAAAAAACGCAATGTTCAAAAGGGAGTGATGATGTGGGTCATTTTTGGTGCACAAACTTATGGGTTCCAGACCCCCCCCCTCCTCTCTTCCTGCCGGGGAGGGGGGGGGGGGTCAAGAAAATTATTGCGGGAAAATTGTCTGGAGCCGACTGCCTGTCTCCCATTCCATGGGAATGCACTGCCCACTGGAGCGGAACAAGTAGAAAAGCATGTGCGCCGTCGTGTCCACCGTTGCAGGGGGGGGTTGTTCAACAAGGCAACGAGCGAGCACGGCGAGGGACGGTGCAGAAGAGCAGCCGCTCTCAGGGGCCAATCAAATTTTTCCCGAGGAACAATTTTCTGAAGTGGGTGGGGGGGGGGGTCAGGCGGTGGAGCCCGGGCTGCCATTCCGCCCCCCCCCCCCCCGGGTAATGCCAAGCCGAGGCCTGACTGGGGGCGCCATCGCTCGGGGGGTCCATGTGGAAGAAAAAGGATGGCCTGCACTTGAGCCCCGATTGGCGCACAGTGGCCGTGACTGGCACCCCAATTCGTGCCTCCCACTGCGCACTTGGCTCCCATGCGGCCGTTTCAGAGGCGGTTGTACCGGCGTAGGCCGGCTACAATGCGCGATTTGGTGCCACCCCCCCGCCCCCCCAAAGGGCGTGGGCCACGGGTTTGAGGCTTCGTTGGGTTGCCCACACGAACTCCGGCCTTCGGGTTGGCGTTTGGGTGGGCCCCCGTCGGCCCCCGGGAGGAGGGGGGCATTGCTTTGGTGAGAGGTGTGTGAGGCCTCGGAGATGCTCGGGACCCGTGTTGCACCGATCAGACCCCCGGTGCCGGTGCGATGTATCTTGTCGGCCGAGTTCACAAGATGCGTCCGTGTGCCGAGTTATCTCACTGACTTTTGGCGTATCAAATCGGCCCAGAAGATGCATCTGGGACGGGAATTATCTGACGAAAAGTCAGTAAGATCAAATCAATTCGGCCACAGAAGTATATCTACGCCAGAATTTGCTTCATGAAATCTCAGTAAAGTAAATCGGCGTACGGATTTGCTTTACCGACTCCCGGCCGACCCGCCGGGGGTCAGTAAAGCAAATCCGTACGCCGATACTTTTTCTTGAGATTTCATTAAGTACATCCGCCTTTGGACATCCTCCGGGCCGTTTTGAACACCTTTATTCAGGGACGGCGTGCAGTAGCCCAAGGGAATGGGATTTTTTGAACTCCATTTTTCTGATGCGGCCATCCACGACGATGAATAGCCATTTTTGTGGCCTGCTTCGAGTGGAGTAGCCACTCCGACCGCCGTCTGGCAGTGGCGAGCCCGCGGCTCCTCCTGCACCTGCGCATGGCCGCGCGCGCGCAGCGGAGAAGGGCCTGGCCGAGGGGCCTGCCACCGTGGGCCCCCAACACCCGCGGCCAGGCTTACGCTTGAAGGGGGTGGGGGTGGGGGTGGAGGGACGCGTGCCTTGGCGTGGAAGTCGCCCTGCCAACCGCTTCTATCCGCCCCCACCGACCCTCAGACATCGCGTCCCAACCGCTTTTCCAACGGCCGGTAACCGCTTTGCAACGCCTCCTCCGTCTGTGCAGGGCTACTGCCTCGGATACCCCGCGCCTACAAATCCAAACAAAAGTCTTGGCCTAAGTTGACCGACACCATCAGAGGCATCAGAAGATTTTCAATGCGCTCTGCGCTGTGCACATCGAAGCCGACAAAGGCGAGTACTTTTGTCCAGTAAAGCCGTTAACACGCCCCCCCCCCCCCCCCCGCCGTCCAGGGAAACCCAGCATGCACTCGGAGTGTGCATCTGGATGCACCTACCGGGGTTGGCGGGTTGTCAAGTGAAGGGGGGGGGGGTCAATAGAGCCCCCAAAATGGGGGGGTCGGGCAACTGTTGGGCGCCGCTGACGTGCAAACAGCACACCATGCCACATTCAGCACAGCCCTAACACACCAACGACTGGGCTCCGCGAACGCGGAAACGACACCAGCAGGAGCACCGGCCACAGCGGCCGACAGAACGCAGCGACCCGACGCAACATGCGACGGGAAGAACGGGTGACTGTCCAGGGCCCCGTAAAGGAACAACAACCAGACGGAATGTCACACAGGGGGTTGGGAAAAGGACTCAATTGACAGGCACCATTAATGAGTTATTATGAACTCTATGAAAATCACCTCGCAGAGGTTGTTTCAAATGTGTTAGATCAAAGCCACGGAGGCCCCTATACAAGGGAAAACGCCACATACACCCCATTTTTTGGCCTTTTTGGGCCTATTCGCGTACCCTTCCCCCAGGGGTTGAAATGTTTGTTTAACCCCTTGCAAAATCATTATTTTGTCCAATAAACGCATCCCTCAGTGAGTTTTTGGTTCGGACCCCCCCCACTTGAAACCCACTTTTTGGGGCTTTTGAGGGAGGGGGGGGGGGGTCAAAAATGTCGAAAAAAAATGACCCCCTCCTTTTTTGGGGGGTCGAAAATCATGAATCTTTAGGTTTTTTTCGATTTTGCGCCGAAAAAGTGTTTCCATGTCCCGACTCCATGGGCTTTGCATGGGGCGGAGTGGGACGAGCGCTGATGCAGTTTATGCACTTTTCAGCCATTTTTGCTATGTTGGCGGTTTTGGCAACCTCAGTAACCCCGTGCCACCCACTCTGAGGGGTGTGAGTGGGGATGTTGCGACAGTATATACCTACTAGGATACGAAAGGACGTTTTTTGCAGTCTGTAGCCTTGCCGAGGGCCGGTCAAAACCCGTGCCAAAGACACGAAATGACTGTTTTCACCAATAATGGCTGACATGAGTGAATGGGCCGGTGCACAACCTGCTTAGGTAGTTTTTCACCTTGGACAGCTCAAAAATTGAAGTTTTCGAAACTTATTTTTTTTTCATATTATGACCACACAAAATAACCATCCAAGGTATGTAAAGCATGTTTTAGGCCATATTTATGTGTTTTTCACCTTATTTGGGTATTGGGCGTGGGGGGGGGGGGTCTCCCAAGGGATTGGTACACAACCTGCTTATGCAGTTTTTCACCTTGGACAGCTCAAAAATTGAAGTTTTCGAAACTTATTTTTTTGATACCCGGATCACCTAAAATGACCATCCAAGGTATGTGAAGCATTTTTTAGGCCATATTTATGTGTTTTTTCACCCTATTTGGGTATTGGGCTACAGCTCAAAAATCGAAGTTTCCAACACTTATTTTTTTGAGATTGTGATCACCTTAAATGACCATCCAAGATGTGTAAAGCATGTTTTAGGCCGTATTTATGTCGTTGTTACCCTTTTTGGGGTGTGTGTTGCTTGGGGTAGATTCTCTGTGAGGTGGACTTGCCGAGGGCAATGGAATTTTTTTGAGCGTCACCAAATATATGGCAAAGGATGACTCTTCTGAACCCCCTCGACGCGCTGATTCCAAAAATCCCATTTTCATTTTTTACCGATTTTTGGGTCTGGGTCACCTCCGAGGCCCGGGGTCAGTCTCGGTAGGATTTTGGCGGTCCGTCAATTGAGCCCCTTTGGGAGGGGGGGTCTAGCCAGGGGGCTCTATCGACCCCCCCCCCTCAATTGAAAGCCCGCCCCCCCCCCCACGCTTTTCCAACGCCCGGTAACATTTCCCATCGCCCTGTGCAGGGGAAATGGGTGCCGGCATGACGTTCCTGTGCGAAGAGGCTCCTACGCCCATCCTCGGCCAGACTGGCAGCATCATCGCGCTGGGCTGCAATGTCGGCTTTTTCCTCAGCAGCTTGGTCGGCTACCTGCTGACCTCCTTCCTGAGCACGGAGCAGATGCTGAGGTGGGGCTGGAGGGTGCCGTTCATTGGGGTGTTGCTGCCGGGGCTCCTGATTCTGCAAGGCGTCCACGCACTCGATGAGACCGCGGAGTTCAAGCACATGAAGGAGGAGGGAAACAACCCCGCACCGGTTTCCTCATTCGAGTGCATGAGCCAGGTATTGCTGCCTGCAGGCCCGGGCAGGGATGCGTTAGAAGGGAAGGGACCTCAGCGGCCCCAGCGGCGGTTAGGCAGGCGGTTGGAGGAGGTTGCGGTTCAGGGCGGTTACTGTCGGTTGCAAATGCCACTGAAGCTGGCACCGGGCGTCAGGGGGACAGTGGCTGGGCATAGGCTGGGCACCTGGGAGGGGGGGGGGGGGGGCTCCTCCTGATTCTGAGCAGACCCTGGAGGTGAGTGCCAGATTTCGCTGGAGCGAACCGGCGGGGGTGGTTGTTGTGACCGCCACCGGGGGCCTGCAGCACGGGTGCCACACCACCGGCCGGGGCGCTGAGCGAAGGTTAATGTCGTATGGATCCTTCATGTCTTGACCACCACAACCCGCCGCCGATGGAGAAACAGAAATGGGGGGGTCAAGACATCGGCTTGGCGGACCTTCAGGAGAAGATGGACACTGCATCATGCGGTGAAGAATGAACGGGTGACTGTCCAGGGCCCCGTAAAGAAACCACCGATGGACTACATGTCACACAGGGGGTTACCTCCCCCCCCCTCTTCCAATGCATCCCCGGGCCCGGACCATTGCTCTCCTCCACAAATCAGCACCAGGCCTGCACTTCAATGTGCCCAAAGCCCCCCCCCTCCCTTCCTGCATTCCTTCAACTCTTCTGATTTGCGTCTGGCATCACGCGTTTCGTCTGCCCAATCTGCGTCTCAGCCCCCCCCCCCCCCCCCCTCTTGTGGGGCTGGTTCGCGGAGGCACGGCGGCTCACATGACGCGTCGCGAGCATGTGCGTCTGCATGGGGCCATTGATGCCTTTGAGATCCGCACATCGCGGGCCATCACTTGCGTTGCATACCCAAACGCCCCTCGGGGGCCGTTGGGCATCGCTGAGCAGAGGCCTGGCCCGGCGGTGAAGGTTTTAGGGGGGGACCTGGGGAAAGGGGCACCAAGGCCCTCAGTCTTCCTCAGCCTTCCTCAGTCCGAGGGCCATAGAAGGCCCCCCGAGCAGCAGTCGCCCCCCGAGTGCAGCGCAAGGCTGCTACCTCCCGGTGCTGAAGCCAACAGTCATTCCCCACGCATGCAAGGCAGCGGCAATTATCAGCAGGGGGCAGGAGAACAGCATCAGGGGGAGAGGACCATTCGAGCACCATGAAAACATTGCACGTTGTTGTTGTTGACAACAGGCCTTTGCTTAGTGGCTGGTTGATAG